>PVJS01036270.1:0-20540 GCA_004027185.1 Glis glis
AAAAAAAAAAAAAGAATAAAAAATAGGACTGGGGGTGTAGCCCAGAGGTAGAATGCCCCTGGGTTCAATCCCTAGTACCACAAAATAAAAATAAAAATAAAAATAAAAATAAAAATAAAAATAAAAATAAAAAGGACTGGGGATTTTACTTCAAGATAAAAAATGCCCTTGGGTTCAATCCCAGTATTTAAAAAAAATTAAGATAAAGTGGTTGAAAAGTAGATTAATTTTTTTTCTTTTGTACTAGAGATTGAACCCAGGGGGCATTCTACCTCCAAGCTACACCCCCAGCCCTTTTTATTTGTTTGTGTATGTATGGTATGAGGACTTACCCCAGGGGAGTTCTACCTCTGAGCCACACCCCCAGCCCTTTTTATTTTTAGTTTTGAAACAGGGTCTCACTAGGTTGCCAAGAATCTCACTAAGTTGCTGAGGCTGTCCTCGATCCTGCAATCCTCCTGTCTCAGACTCCCAAGTACTTGGATAACAGGTGTGGCACCACCACATCCAGCCATGTACAGTTCGTTTGTTTTTTTTGTGGTACACCCCCAGCCCTATTTTATTTTTATTTTGCAACAGGGTCTTGCTAGGTTGATGAGAGTCTCACTACTTGTCGAGGCTGTCCTTGAAGCTGCAATCCTCCTGCCTCAGCCTCCCAAGTACTGGGGTAACAGGCGTGCGCCATCACGCCCGGTTCATGCACAGGTTTTAATGTGGACACTGTTCTCATTTATCTTAGGCAGAAACTGCAATTTAATCTTACTGAGCCCCACGTATGTGTCAAAAAAGGCATTAAGCTCTGGGAATAAAAAGATGGGCGAAACAGAGTCATTGTTCTCAAGAATGCAGAGTCTGCTGCAGAGGACAGGTGCATAAACCAGTGAAGGTGACACTCGGGCACAAGTCCTCACTGGAGGTGTGCATCAACAGCTATGGCAACTGGAGGGAAGCAGTGGATTCTTTCCTTGAGAAGTCAGGGAAAGGTGGAGGCAGTCAGGGGAGGGAGCACGAGGCTGACAGTTTTAATCCTAAATCGTGGAGTTTATGGTTTCAGCCCTCAGGCAATGGGAAATCATTCAGAAATCCACACGGAGGGGATGAGCACAGCTAACAATCACTTACTCCTCAGATGCTGCTGTGACCACAAAGGAGGGATCTGAACACTGGCAAGAGACAGTCTAAGTAAAAGTGAACCCCCAGCCAGGTCGTGGTGGCCCACGCCTGTAATCCCAGCACCTGGCAGGCGGAGACAGAGTACCACAGGTTCCAGGCCAGCCTCAGCAACTAAGTGAGACTGTTTCCAAATTAAAAAAAAAAAAAAGCCGGGCGTGGTGGCGCACATTTGTAATCCTCGTACTTGGGAGGCTGAGATGGGAGGTTCATGGCCAGCCTCAGCAACTTAGTGAGACCCTCCACAACTTAGTGAGACCCTGTTGTTTCCAAATAAAAAAATAAAATAGGGCTGGGGGTGTAGCTCAGAGGTAGAATGCCCTTAGGTTCAATTCCCAGTGTCATAAAAATTAATTAATTAATTAATTAATTAATTAAAAATATGGCTGGGGTGTAGCTCAAAGGTAGAGCACCCCTGGGTTCAATTCCCAGTACCCAAAAATAAAAAAAAAATAAACATTCTTGAGGAAGGATAACTAAAATACAGTGTGTGGGTAAAGCCCAATAGTCCCCTTTCACCCAACACAAGACATCTGAACTGTCAGGGGGGGCGCTTTTAAATTTCTACTCCAGAGCAGGATCAGGCAATTCTCCAAGCTTTGCTGGGTGTTTTTGGTTTTGCCCTTTGGTCCTGTAATCAAGTATGGTGTGCATCTCAACTGCATCAATTGCGCAGTCTAAATCACTCAGTGAATCCCAGAATGTCCGCTGTTCACTGGGCACCATCCTAGTCACGAGGGCTACAGTGGAACAGAAACCAAACGCCACCTCATGAAGCTTACGTTATTATTATGGGCAAGACAAAGGTTAACAAATAAGTATATGCTTTATGGCTGGGCAGAGTATTAAGATAGTCTACCTCAACACTCGCTCTCACTAATGACCAGCAACCAGACACCAGCAACTCACCCCATTAAGCAAGCAAAAGGGCAAACCGCGGGTACTGATGACCTTCCAGCGTCAACACTAGGAAGCCTTTGTCCTTCAGTTCCTTTCCTGACCTCTCTACATCCCTGACCTTACCCGCTCACACTTTCTCCAATGCTAGTCCCTTGACTCCGCTGGCTTCCTGTTCCTCTGACCACTGGACATTTCCCGAGGTTCTACCTCTATTCTCTTCCGCTTCCATAGGTTCAAAAGGTTATCCATGAAGATGATTCGCAAATCCTATTGTTGTAAAATGATCACTCCATGACCCGGAGTGGTAGAGCCTAGGAGAGGCACGTCTCATGAGCCTCCAGAAGAGAGCTGCCTTCCTGAGAGAAGGCCTGAATTTGAGCTAAACAGTGCCATTTGATTGGGTGGGACTGCACACAGGAGGCCAGCCTTAGCTCAGGGGCTTTCTAACATGGGGTCACGTAAGAGTCACGGACGGCCTCGGGAGTGGAGGTCGCCAGGTGGCAGTCGGCTCAGCATCTGAATCCCAGCGATTCTGACACAAGACGATTCCGGCCCACCCTCTGAAACACAGTCACGGAGTTTTGGGACACGCAGGGCACAGAAAATGTAACTCAGAGGCAGCTGCAGAGTCCATGGCCACAGGTGGGGTGGGGCGGAGGACCGTGTTGATACATGTCCCAGTACATGTGTGTGTTTGGTAGGGAGACACTGGAGAGAGGAGGTAAGGTGGGGGTCTCTATGCAGGTGGGATAACGAGAAGCATGTGCCTCATGCCGCCCCCTTTGGAGTGTCAGGTTCAGCCTGGAAAGAAGGGGGTGAGGGGCTGGGGCAGAAAGATCAGTCCTGTGAAGTCTCAGCTTATTTTTTAGCAGGAAGAATCTGGAAGTAAAAGTGAAAAGAAGGAACTAAAAAAGGTAGAGGGCCCTCCACATTAGGTCACATCAGTTGTACGACAGAGGACATGGAAAACCCCAGGCTTTCTGTACAGGAAAATTCCTAGCACAAGACTGCCACCTGCCGTGGCCCAGCCAGCAGGCGGAAAAACTTTTTTTTTGTACAAAGGATTGAAACCAGGGGATTCTACCTCTGAGCTACATTCCCAGCCCTTCCTATTATTTTGAAACAGGGTCTTGCTAAGTTGCTGAGGCTGGCCTCGTCTGAGAGCCTCCAGTGTCAGCCTCCCAAGTTCTGGGATGACAGGTGTACGCTACCACGCTTTTCCATTTCCGATGGAGATTCGGCATTGAACCCCAGTGCCTCTCCCGCTCTCTCACCTGGCCCACAGCAGCCCCGATGCTCCCCGTCCCATCGACAATCCCCGTGACAGTCGCCAAAGCCTCACTGCTCCCCTGGATCAGCTCCTGGCGACCCAGGTCCGCCGAAATAGCCGAGCTAATCATATTGGAAGGTCCACCAATGAAAAACCCTGAAGTCAAAAACAGAACAGGTTCTTATTAAAACATGACTCAGAACAACACTAGCAATCCACTGGATGAGGCAAAACACCACCCCAGTATTCTAATCAATATGCTGGAGAGAAGCAGATAAAAAAGGGAAACTCTCAACACTTCCAGATGGTATCATCCCAGACTAGTCAGCATCCACTTTCTGAAATCTTCGTGAATTATGTGACATTCTAGTATATTTACAGAGCCTAAAGACATCAAAAATATAGGGAAATATGGAGCCTTTCTAACCCTACGAAGTCTGCATTAGTAACCAAATGCACTAGCTCATCCAATGCCATTACGGCAGAGCTGCGTGGCTCACGCCTGACTCCCCAATTTCAACCAACACTGAAAAAACAAGCAGGGAGAGGAGCCAGCTACTTCAACAGTACAGGTGACTTTCCAAAGCCACTTTCTGAAGCCACACCTAAAGCTGGGCAACAATTGAAAATTTTTAGAAAATCACCAAGCATGCTGGTACACACCGGGAATCCCAGTACCTGGTAGGCTGAGACAGGAGGATCGTAGGTTCAAGGCCAGCCTCAAAAATGTAAGCAAGACTCTCAGCAACCTAGCAAGAACCTGTTTCCAAACAAAAAATAAAAAGGGCTAGGGTGTGGCTCAAAAGTAAAATGCCCCTGAGTTCAATCCCCAGTACCAAAAAACAACAACTTTTTTTTAAGAAAATCTCTCAACAGGGACTGCTTCTCTTAAGAGGATGAGAAAGTCACCTAAGAGCAGAGAACAGAATCTAGAAAAGAAGACATCCTTCCTTTGAGCACTGGAGTTCTCTGTAACTAACTTGCAGTCTCCCTCGCCCTCTGGCTCTCCAGAGGAATGGTGCGGTAACCAGAGCCATCGCCATACCTGTGACCGTCATCAGAAGTGCATTGATGGACTTATTGTTTGGAGAACCTGTGAGGAGACACAGAGGGGCCACAGTGACTGGAAAGCAGTGACGCGTGCCCCACGAACAGGACACAGAGGTCTCGATCTCAGTGACCTTGCAGATCCCTCCCAGAGACAACAAAGATAGGCCTCCCTCACTGCCCCTTCCACTTTTATCTGTAGCGTCTGCCTCTTGCTGCTGCTCAAGTTAATGGGGCTATTAAGAGCTAGAGGAGAACTCTAGTCCGTCTCCGCAGCATCGTAGGGACACATACCAAGCCTGCTAATTAGCGTCTTCCCGCTTTTGAAACCTTGCCCCTTTTATTGTTTTATTGGCTCTAATGCCGGCCTCTGGAGTCACCCCTCACACAAAGCACACACACTCCCAGGCGAGCTTTTAAACAAATCCACAAAGCAGAAGAGATGCCAGCTTCCTCCCAACACAAATCAAACCCTGTGATGACGGCATTCCCAGGCACTCACAAGACAAGACAACATAAGCATCTCACGTCTTGTGGCTGGTCACGGGCTCTCCCCAGGGACGGATCACTGACTCCAGGCAAATGCGTGTTCCCCAAGAGAACACGAAACAACATAATGCAAAGGAATACTCACGACTGTACCCAACGAGGGACCCGACTGCCAGGAGCAGGCTGAAGGCTAGCACCGGCGCTCTCCTCTGTAATACGTCAGAGATGAAGCCCAGCAAAGTTCCACCTGCAAGCACAAAGAACATGTCGCAGTCAAAACCATCTCTCACTGAGCTCAGCTGCCTGAGACAGGCTCCCCAGGCGTCTGCTATTCTTTCTATCGGGTCCAGCCCAAATAAAGACGGCTGGCTCTCCCCAAAGTCTCCTCCATCATTGCCCTTTAAGAAGAGGAACTGACTGTTAAATCGCCGTGAAAGTCGATGAGGACAGGACACCACAAATCAAACCTCAAAATAGGAAAAAAATCATTGAAACCACCCATGATTCTTGTTTCCCCATCAAAAACAAGCTGCAAATGCTTCTCCTGAATTTTTCCTGTTTTTTAACTTATAAGATGATTAATTAAGGACCCTGCTTCACCAGCTATTAGCCATTAGTGGTCAGTAAATATTCACTAAAATTAAATGCAACAACTATAGTTTGGTAATAACTGGTCTAAAAAGAGGTGACGTGAAGCCTTTGAGTAAAACTGTCACAGTCTGAGTTCTAGGGGCTCTAGGACATCTGGGCCAACCAATCAAAAAGCAGGCACCTGGACAATTTCAATTTCAGTGGACAGAAGTATGGTCAGGTCTAAAGGTGGCAGCCTCATTTTTGGCTTTGGATCTAAGATTAAGGGCAGCCAAGTTCACATACAGTAACAGTTGATTATCTAAGGATACGCTGTGTGCTTTCAGATGCTTGGGGCAGTTCAGTCTTACCACAACCCTAAATGTAAACATTATAAAGAGTGTATTGAGTCGGGCATGGTGGCGCATGCTTGTAATCCCAGTACTTGGGAGGCTGAGGCCAGAGGATCCAGATTCGCGGCCAGCCTCAGCTACTTAGTGAGGCCCTCCACAACTTAGTGAGACCCTGTTTCAAAATAAAGAATAAAAATAGGGCTGGGGGTGTAGCTCAAAGGTAGAATGCCCCTGGGTTCAATCCTCAGTACCAAAAATAAAAAAATAAATAAATAGAGAGTATATTAAGGTTTGCCATAGCCAGGTAAATAAGTCCTACCCACTGAAATGCATTCTGCTCCTCCTTCTTATTAAAAGTTCCTTACTTCTTTGTTCATATTTCTGACTACAGCACAAAGTCAGTATTAAAATCTGTTGTAAGCCGGGCATGGTGATGCACACTTGTAATCTCAGTACTTGGGAGGTTGAGACCAGAGGATCTGGGTTCGTGGCCAGCCTCAGCTACTTAGTGAGGCCCTCCGCAACTTAGTGAGACCCTGTTTCAAAATAAAGTATAAAAAATAGGGCTGGGGGTGTAGCTCGGAGGTAGAATGCCCCTGGGTTCAATCCCTGGTACTGTAAAAAAAAAAATCTGTTGTAGGCCAGGTGTGGTGGTGCATGCTTAAAATCCCAGTACTTGAGAGGCTGAGACAGGATCTCAGGTTCATGACCAGCCTCAGCAATTTAGATACACCCTGTTTCAATGTAAAAAATAAAATTGGAAGCAGGGTGTGGTGGTGTACATATGTAATCCCAGTACTTGGGAGGCGGAGACAGGAGGATCTGGGTTCACAGCCAGCCTCAGCTACTTAGTGAGGCCCTCTGCAACTTAGTGAGAGCCTGTTTCAAAATAAAAGAATAAAAAATAGGGCTGGGGGTGTAGCTTGGAGGTAGAATGCCCCTGGGTTCAATCCCCAGTACCGCAAAAATAAATAAATAAATAAATAAATAAATAATAAAATAAAATCGGAGGCCGGGCATGGTGGTGCACACTTGTAATCCCAGTACTTGGGAGGCTGAGACAGGAGGATCAAAGGTTCGTGGCCAGCCTTAGCTACTTAGCGAGGCCCTCTGCAACTTAGTGAGACCCTGTTTCAAAATAAAAATTAGGGCTGGGGGAAGCCGGGCATGGTGGCGCATGCTTGTAATCCCAGTACTTGGGAAGCTGAGACAAAAGGATCGCAGGTTCGCGGCCAGCCTCAGCTACTCAGTGAGGCCCTTTGTACCTTAGTGAGACCCTGTTTCAAAAATAAAAAATAAAAAATTGGGCTGGGGTGTAGTTTGGAGGTAGAATGCCCCTGAGTTCAATCCCCAGTACCGCAAAAAAATAAATAAAATAAAATCGGGCTGGTAGTGTAGCTCAGAGGTAGAACACCCCCGGGTTCAATAGGTAGATAGGTAGGTAGGAAGGAAGGACGGACAGACTGTTGTAGCCAAGCACAGTGGCACCCGCCTGTAATTCCAGTACTTGGGAGGCTGAGATAGAAGGATTGCAGGTTCTAGGCCAGCCTCAGCAACTTATCAAGACCCTGTCTCAAAATAAAAAATAAAATAGGGCTGGGGGTATAGCTCAGAGGTAGAATGTCCCTGGTTCAATCCCCAGTACTGTAAAATAAATAAAACAAAATAAAATCTGTTGTAAGCCAGGCCTAGTGGCACATGCCTGTAATCCCAATACTGGGGAGGCTGAAGCAAGAGGACTGCAGGTTCAAGGCTAGCCTCAGCAACTTAGCAAGACCCTGTTTCAAAAAAAAAAGTGCTAGGGGTGTAGCTCAAAGGTAGAACACCCCTGGGTTCAATCCCCAGGACCAAAAAGATGAAAAAAAAAATAAAATTTAAAAAAGGGCCAGAGGTATAGCTCAGAGGTAAAATGCCCCTGAGTTCAATCCCCATACTAAAATCTATTACATATAAACAAGCAATTGCAAAACACTCATTTAAATTAATCCCTGCTGTTGTTCCTACCTCTCAGAGCTGACGATCTACACACTAAGAGACTTTCACTTCCTTGGCTGGGGTGATGGGGAAGGTGGGGAGTAGCTGAAATGTACACATTCACGTCCACCTTGAATCCCTCACACAACTGGCTGTAGAGCCAAGACATCACTGAAAATGTACAAGAGGACTGCTCTGAAGAGTTCTCCGAGCTTCTCAAGAGAAAAGAGCTGATCCATCAACAAAGCACTCAGAAAAGAGAGCCCTATAAATCACAGCCCTGCCTTGGGCTGGGTCTTCCTTCCCGTGGATTTTTTTTTCTTTTTCTCTCTCTCTCTCTCTCTCTTTTAAGGGTTTGGTTGTTTACTGGAAGGACACTTAAGGAAAAATGGCTGTGGAATGAGTAATAAAACTTTTAAGTGAAGCCAGATTTCATAATCCAGTAAAAGGTTCCTAGGGACTGACTATCATGGAGAAGCGGCACTGGGGCATACCTATGATTCCTCCAACATCGTACCAGATGGACAACTGGTCAGCTTCAGCCTCCTTCCAGCCGAAGTTGTTACTCAGATAAAAAGGCAGCCAGAAGAAGAAGGAGTAATTCACTAGCTTCAGGCAGGCGTAGGCCAGTGAATACTGCAAGAAAAACAGGCAGCCATCAGCAAGGAGCAAACAGCACAGCACCACCACGAACCCAGTGTCATTAAGACATAAAACAAAATACAGGCGTTTGGGATAAATGGTGCCTGACTTCAAAAATTAAACTCTTTGTAAAAATTAAACTTTACAAATTCCCATTTGCCTGACTTTACCCAGTCTCCTTCTTCTCTTTACCTTCAATCAGCTTCCAGAAAGGCCTTTGGAATAATAAAATAATAATAATAAAATAATAATAATAATAATAACAACAGCAATAAAGCATACCATATGGCTATTTCTTAATTGTCCACAGTTTCTCCTCTTATCCATTCTCTGGTAAAACAAGCCAGTGTTTGGACCCAGAAGGCCGGGCATATGCCCATATTCCTTTGCTCAGACAAAGGTAAATGGCATTCTTGCCACTAACCAACATTAGCCACAAGCAAATAAAAATAGCAAACATCACAGCTTTAACCGCGAGCAGCCAGACTCTCTTGGTTCTTCTCCTTTCTGCAAAAGTTAACATTGTGAACCATGAAGAGCAGTGTGACCTGAACACAGGCTCAAGGTGTAAGAAAACACCACATTAGAACTACTTTCACACAGGAGCTTCCCAAAGCCCTGCATTCCCACAGCCAGTGGCTGAGGGCATCTCTGTGAGTCCACAGGGAAGGAATGAGGTTATCACGGTGGCTCTTTTGAGGGAAAACAGTCGCAGCTACCTTAAGATGGCGGTGGGACCGAGACTCCCATATTCAGCACATTAGTACCAGGAAATCCTGACATTTAGCATCAAAGGACAAGGGGAGGAACGGAGGGGCTGACTTCAAAGGGTGTCTGGCTAGCACACTCCTGCCCCTGGAGCGGCCAGTTATTCCCTAGGTATCGCTTGTTTTAAAAGCTTCCCTGGCAGGGCGGCGGCCACCCCCTAGACAGCCGCGCCCCCCTCGCCAGAGCAGTCTGTCCAGGCAGCCCGCTAGAAACACAAAGGCACGAAGTAACTCCATTTCCTTCACATCCCTGCCCAAGGCAGAGAACAATGGCTTGTGAATACAAAGGAACGGCAAGAGTTCCATGTTCAGTCACAGCAAATCTGAGTTCTGTCTTAGCAATTAAACTATTACCAGCAGAATATTTTAATAACTATTTGAAAGATAATATCTCAACATAAGAACAGACCTAAAGGAACCTATATTTCCCTTATATTAGACAGCATCTTTGGATTAAAGAATTGTGAGAAATCATACTTACATTTTAATTCATACTTAACTATCTGTTTAAAGTGTTGGCATTCTTAGCTTAGGAGCACAGCAAAAGAAAATTGGGGTTTTGTTTGTTTTTGTTTTGGTATTGGGGATTGAACCCAGGGACGTTCCACCTCTGAACTGCACCCCTAGCCCTTTTTATATTTATTTTGAAACAGGGTCTTGCTAAGTTGCTAAGGCTGGTCTCAAACATGTGATCCTCCTGTCTCAGCCTCCCAAGTACTAGAATTACAGGCATGCGCCATGGCGCCTGGCTAGAAACGAATTAGTAAGTATGAAATAGGATGGCCAGTAGACTCTGGATATACCTGGGGGATTACACTCATGAAGCACCATTAAAAAATGAAATAACAACTGGGTGTGGAGTCCACACCTATAACCCCAGTACTTGGAAGACTGAGACAGGAGGATCACAGGTTCAAGGCCAGCCTCAACAATTTAGTGAGACTGTTTCAAAAAAAACAAGAATAGCTGGGGGTGTAGCTCGGAGGTAGAATCCCCCTGGATTCAATCCCCAGTACCAAAACAAAAAAAAAACAACAACAAAAACCCGTAACAATGAAATAAAAAACAGGTACTTGTTCATGACACAATGACCCAATGTTCTAGACCCCAGGAAAGACCAATATAATTTTGATCCCACAGGAAGGGAAACTGAGACACAAGGATGGGTTGAGTGACTTACCCCAGGTCTCACAGAAAGTTAGCGGTAAGCTGGCAACATAACCTAGGCCTCCTAGCTTCCACTCCAGCACTAGAGCGCCCGAAACATCAAGACAGAAAAACTGCAGAAGGGAGTCGGTGGAGACGGTAGAAAGCTTTCCTGACTGCAAAGGTTAAGGCAACACTGGAATGCGTTCCTGAGAAATACTGTGGAGCGTTCTGTTCTAGACCCTCCCAAAAAATGGCAAATAATTTTTTTTTCCTAGAGTGATTAGAATATAGGCAAATAAGACAGACAATGAACCATTCAAAATCCTTCTGGTCTATATGTAATTCTATAACACTTCAACAGACCAAGAATATATATTTAAAAATATCAGCACCGGACATGGTAGTGCACGCTTGTAATCCCAGTACTTTGGGAGGCGGAGACCAGAGGATCTGGGTTCGCGGCCAGCCTCAGCTCTCGCTCTGTCTCTCTCTCTCTCTGTCTCTCTCTCTCTCTCTCCTTAGTGAGGCCCTCCGCAACCTCATGAGACCCGGTTTCAAAATAAAGCATAAAAAATAGGGCCGGGGGCGTAGCATGGGGGTAGAACGCCACTGCGTTCAATCCCCAGTACCGCAAATAAATAAATAAATAAATAAATAAAATAAAAATATCAATTTTGCCTTCTTAGTCACATGCTAAAGCTGGGTCAGCAAAACAGGGCTCATGGGTCAAGTCTGGCCACGCCTGCTTGTCCCGTATTGTCTGCGGCTCCTCTGCTCTGCAGGGTTGCAAAGAGTATATGGTTCCCTCAAAGCTTAAAATACTTCCCCTGGCTCTTCATGGAAAGGGTTTGCCAATCCCGTGCTGGACATCAGATAAGCCGAGGGACACTACACAACACTGCTCTGAAGTCAGGAGCCGACGAAAAGCCCAATACTCAAAGCGGCTTCATCCCAGCAGGGCAAAGGGCCGTGGCGCCTCGCTGGCCGTGGCGAGCCGCGGCCGTCCTCACCGGTATGACTCCAGGAAGGCAGCAGGCCTGGTGGAAGCTCAGGGCCTTCACTCGGGTGACAGCGTCGTCCTCCTGGATGGAGTAGTTAGGCTCATACTCATCTTCGTTCTCAGCACCATTAATCAATGGCCTGTGTGAATCTTCTTCAAAGTTTTCTTCTGCCTCAATACCTGGGAGACCTAAAACAACAACAGCAACCACTTACACAGCACCTACTGTGTGCCTGCCACTGTGCTGAGGGCTTTGCTTTATCACCACTTATCGGGTTGATAGTATCTTTTTTTTTCTTTTACTGGAGGTTATACTCAGGGACATTCTACTTCTGATCTACACCCCCAGCCCTATTTTTTATCTTTTATTTTGAAATGGTCTCACTAAGTTGCTGAGGTTGGCCTGCTACCTATAAGTCTCCTGTCTCAGCCTCCCAAGTAACAGGATGACAGGCATGCACCACCATGCCCAGCAGTTGATATTATTTTTATTGCCATTTTGCAGAAGATGCAACTAAGGCCAGGTGCGGTGCTGCACAAATGTAATCCCAACTACTCTAGAGGCTGAGGCAGGAGAATTACAAGTTCAAGGTCAGCCCGGGCAACTAAGACTCCATCAAAATAAAAGAAAAAGGACTAGGGATGTAGCCCAGTGGCAGAATGTTCCCCTAGCATGTGCAAGGCGGAAGGAAGGAAGGAAGGAAGGAAGGAAGGAAGGAAGGAAGGAAGGAAGGGAGCAGATGGACAGACAGGGAGGGGTAGGGAGAGGGGAAGGGGAAGGAGAGGGGAAGGAGAGGAGGAGGAGGAAAGGGGAGGAGGGGAAAGGAGAGAGAGGAGAGATAACCGTGCCAACTCCTAGCTGGGGTCTCAATTATAAAAATCATTTGTGAGCTGGGTGTGTAGCTCATTGGTAGAGCACTTTCCTGGCATGAGTGAGGCTCTAGGTTTGATCCCCAGCACTGCAAAAAGAACAATAATAATAATAATTTGTAAATGCTAAGTTTTCCCTGTATCTGTAAAAGGTATACATCACTCCTCTCACACACACGCAGTTGTGCCAGGGCTGCCTCGATGCCGACAAGACACAAATGGCAACGTTACTCCTTTGATTTGTCGAAAGGAGTGTGTAGTTTCCCTAGGAAAAAAAAGAGATTCCATTTCCTGGCCTCAGATATCCCTCTGCCCCTAAAAGTAAGACATTCTGAACAGAAGAGACAGCTTTTCCTCACCAATTTCTTCTGGTGATACCAGGAGTCCAAAGAAGATGACGATTCCACCAGCAAACTGCACAGACGCTGTCACCAGAAAGGCATACTGGAGGAGAGGGAGAGGTGGCTCTTACACACGGAGGCACAGTCAGGTGCATCCACTAAAGGTGAGCGGAGGGTGGGGAGAGCGGGCCGAAGGGACGGGGAGGGCCAGGCCCGTGCCTTCCATCGTCCCAAGAACTCTGCAAGGCTCGCTAGGATCAGCAGCGCCCTGGCTGCTCACGCACTGATCAGGATGTCAACTCAGGACTAGCTCCCAAATCTTTGCATCACCCAGCCCCTACCACAGACACAGGATCTGCCCTCGAAGACACTATGTCTGCTTGTAGAGATTACACAGCATGCAAAGCAATACTTGATGGTAACACAGAGCTGAATAAATGGGAAGGCCTGACCCCAGCAAGAAACACTCGGGACTTGAAAAGGAGGAAACGGCTAACAGAGACGAAAGCAGCAGCCGGGCGATGTTTGAGGGAAGAGTGGAAAATCAAAGCAATCGCCCATCTTTGTAGGCACAGGGAAGCCCAGGCGCAGCGGGGCAGGAGATGGAAGCTCACTGCTCGCCCCAGGGCTCAGGCGAGGGCTTCTGCTAGCAGATAACAGGAACAGAAGGACTGGGAAAGGAGATTAAAGAGTCAACCGACAGACAGCCTGCTCAGCTGACTGTTATTTAAGAGACTGCAGCCTGATACGGACAGACAAGCTGAATTTTTAAACAAGTGAGTAACAAAATTAAAGCAGTCAACTCTGGGAGCAGCACAGAGGGTGAAGTGAAATTCCCATCTGAACCAATGAGCACAACCCAGGACTGAGGCCGAGAGTGAAGTCTACAATAAAGGTGACTGTAATAAAAGAACCCAAAATTCCTAGGTGAGCTATTTAAAAATTTACCCACTTGCCGGGCGTGGTGGTGCATACCTTATAATCCTGGTTACTTGGGAGGCTGAGGCAAGAGGATCACAAGTTCAAGGCCAACCTGGGCAACTTAGTGAGACCCTGTCCCCAAAAAATAAAAAGGAGAGTCAGATGTGGAGGCACATACCTGCAATCCCAGTACTTGGGAGGCTGAGACAGGAGGATTGCAGGTTTGAGGCCAGCCTCAGCAACCCCTATAACTCAGTGAGGCCCTGTATCAAAATAAAACATAAAAAGGGCTGGGGGTATAGCTCAGAGGTGGAACACCCCTGGGTTCAATCCCCACACCACACACAAACAAAAAAAAAAAAAACAGGAGGGCATGGTGGCACACGCTTGTAATTCCAGGACTTGGGAGACTGAGACAGGATGATCACAGGTTCGAAGCCAGCTTCAGCAACTTAGCAAGACGCTGTTTCAAAATAAAAAGCCAGGTGTGGTGGCACACGCTTGTAATCCCAGTACTTGGGAGGCTGAGACAGGAGGATCACAGGTTCGTAGCCAGCCTCAGCTACTTAGTGAGGCCCTCTGCAACTTAGTGAGACCCTGTTTCAAAATAAAGAATATAAAATAGGGCTGAGGGTATAGCTCGGAGGTAGACTGCCCCTTGGTTCAATTCCCAGCACCACAAAAATAAATAAATAAATAAAATAAAATCTGGCTGGGGGGTGTAGCTTGGAGGTAGAACAACCCTGAGTTCAATCCCCAGTACCACAAAAAATAAAATAAAAAACTTACTTAATTTTAATTAGTTTTTTGAGCAAGCAGTATATTCACACAATTAAAGCAACAAAAAGTAGCAATATATATATATATTTACATATATATTAAAAAAACCTCCCTCCCACCCCTTTCCAATCCACTCATTCTCCCAACAGTCCCAACATACGACCACTGTGTCATTTAATTTTTACTGTCCAGAGACTGTTTTGGAAACAGACACGCTAACACATGTGTGGTCCATTCTTCCTTTTTACACAAATGGCGCCTTCGCTGCACGCTGCTTTGCACCTTGCTGTCTGTGATCTTCCCAGAGCGCTGACCTCTGTCAGTATAGCTTTCTAATTCTGCTCCTTTGAACAGGTGCATCAGAATTTAACTATTTCCCCATGAGTGGACATTTGTTTTCAGTCTTTGGCCATTACAAACAATGCTGACAGAACTTTACAGATACATCTTGCTGTACATGTGTAAGTACGTTCACCTGTGCAACTGAGCCCTGGAGCTGGCACTGCCTGGTCACAGGAGTGGACTGTGGCAGACACTTCCATATTGACCCCTCGGGGGTCCTGTGCCCTCCCAACTACAATGCCAGTTTACTCACGGCCTCATGAACACAAGGGGCTATCAACCTTTCAGACCGTAACAGTCTAATAAGCCTACAGGGTGGTTTTTCTCTTTCTCTCTCTTTGTTCATGGTGATCTTGTAGTTCACATTTCTCCACCAACTAACACCCAAGTTCCATAAGGATGGAGAATTTGCCTCTCTGGGCCAGTGCTAAGTTCTCCAGGGCCTAGGAACACAGAGAGGAACTTCAACATTTACTGAATAAGCTATGAGTCAAGTTGAATATCTTTTTATATGTTTTTAAGCCGTTTCTATTTCCCTTCCTTGAACTACACATAAACCCTTTCCTTCCCATGAACTATATATTCAAGTCCTTTATCTTCCTTTCTGAGCCACTGGTCTTTTCCTTATAATTTTTTTGTATTCTTTATATATCAGAGAGATTAGCCTTTTATCATAACATGGATTGCAAATATTTTTTTCTCAATTAATTGTTTTTAGACTTTTGGTGTATTTGCCATGAATAGTTTTTTTTTTTAATTCACCAGAAGTTTTTCCAAGGTTTTTTTTTTTATGTGTGTCTGTGTTATTAGGGATTGAACCCAGGGGGCATTTTACCTCTACACTACACCCTCAGCCCTTTTTTTATTTTTTGTTTTAAAACATGATCTCACTAGGTTGCTGAGAGTCTCGCTACTTGCTAAGGCTGGCCTTGAACCTGAGATCTTCCTGTCTCAGCCTCCCAAGTAATGTGATTATACCACCATGCCCGGCTAAGTTTTTCTAATTTTAATAGAGCCTTGCCCTACCCCAACACAGCTCTATGTGGTTTTAAATGGACATGGAATTACTTCAGAAAAACCACAAACACACACACACACACACACACACAAGCTAGGAAAAAAATACCCACCTCATAACCATACTGCAGAACAGCTGAAGCTAGGCACGCTCCCAAAATATTGCCCACAGAAGCACAGGCGCTCCAGAGACCAAAGACAACTCCTCGGCTAAGACAGTGGAAGACAGAAGACAACAGTATCAGCAAGGATTCTATGTGCAGTTCAAAATAAAAATCGCCCAAACCATGAAAATTCACTTTTCAAAGAACATTGTATTTAAAAAAAAATTTTTTTTTTTTTTGCGGTACTGGGGATATAACCCAGGGGCGTTCTACCTCTGCGCTACACCCCCGGCCCTATTTTTTATTCTTTATTTGAAACCAGGTCTCACGAAGTTGCGAAGGACCTCACTAAGTAGAGAGAGAGAAAGAGTAAGAGAGAGAGAGAGAGAGAGAGAGAGAGAGAGAGAGAGCTGAGGCTGGCTGCGAACCCTGATCCTCCGGTCTCCGCCTCCCAAAGTACTGGGATTACAAGCGTGCGCCACCACGCCTGGCAAAATTTTAAGTATATCAAAATGATAAAACATCAGGTTTCTTCTAAGATTTTTATGGTATTAAAGTTCAATTTCAGGCTCATCAGAAGATACTTAAGCCACTTGTAATCCCAGTACTTGGGAGGCGGAGACCGGAGGATCCGGGTTTGCAGCCAGCCTCAGCTACTTAGTGAGGCCCTCCGCAACTTCGTGAGACCCTGTTTCAAAATAAAGGATAAAAAATAGGGCCAGGGGTGTAGCTCAGAGGTAAAACGCCCCTGGGTTCAATCCCCTGTACCACAAAAAAAAAAAAAAAGGAAAAAAGAAGATACTTAAGAGGTGCTGAGGATGTAACTCAGTGGTATAGAGGCTCTGGGTTCAGTTACCAACACCACAAAAAAGACACTTAAGAGAATTAAAAAAGACAAATTGCAAATTAGAAGAATATCTGCATATCACTTATCTGATATAAGGCTTATATCTGCAACATAAGAAACTCTCAAAACTCAATGATAAGAAAAGAGATGATACACTAGAATATCAAAGAACATGAATCTACAATCATCTCAAAATAAAGGTTTTTTTTTTTTTTTTTTAGTACTGGGGAATGAACCCAGAGGCTTTCTACCTCCAGGTACACCCCAGCCCTATTATTTATTTCTTATTTGGAAATAGGGTCTCCTAGGTTGATGAGTCTCACTACCTGCTGAGACTGTCCTTGAACCTGCAATCCTCCTGTCTCAGCCTCCCAAATAGTGGGATTACAAGAATGTGCCACCACACCTGGCTAAAATAAAGTTTTTGAATAGGGAGCAAAAGACTTTAACAGATAGATCATGCTGGGTGTAGTGGTGCACACCTGTAATCCCAGTACTTGGGAGGCTGATACAGGAGGATCACAGGTTGGAGGACAGCCTCAGCAAGTAGTGAAACTCACAGCAACCTAGTGAGACCCTGTTTCAAAATAAAAAGAAATAAAATAGGGCTGGGCATGTACCTCAGAGGTAGAATGCCCCTGGGTCCAATCCCCAGTACCACACACACAAAAAAAATAAATAACAGAAAAATACATGATAAAAAAATAGATAGATGATGCCAATAAGCACATGAAAAGATGCTGAACATCATTGGACATTAGGGAAACACAAATTAAAATCACAATGAAGCCGGGTGTGGTGGCGCACACTTGTAATCCCAGTACTTGGAAGGCTGAGACAGGAGGATCCGGGTTTGCAGCCAGTCTCAGCTACTCAATGAGGCTCTCTGCAACTTAGTGAGACCCTGTTTCAAAATAAAGAATAAAAAATAGGGCTGGGGGTGTAGCCCGGAGGTAGAACGCCCCTGGGCTCAATCCCCAGTACCGCAAAAAAAAAAAAAATCACAATGAGATATCACTACACGCCTATCAGAATGACTAAAATCAAAAAAGAGCAAGCATACCAAGTGTTGGCAAGGATGCAGAGCAGCTAGAAGCCCTGCGCTCTGGGGAGGGGAACGCACAATGGTGCCACTGTGCAAGAGACTTCAAAAACAATAAGCCTATCTGCCATACAAACCGGCCATTCTACTCCTGGGTACTTACCCAAGGGAAATGGAAGTGTGTGTCCACACAAGGATCTTACACCTGCCCTCAGTAGCTTTATCTGTCATCACCCAAAACGGAAAACAACTCAAATGTTCATCAACAGCCGGGCAGATACACCCACTGCGGTGTACGGGATTACTACTCAGTTATAAGAAGGAATGAGCTATCAATACATACACTATGAATGAATCTCTATGCTGAATAAAAAGCAGACCAAAAAAGTCTATACTGAATGATTCAGTATACTCGAACTGGAGTGACAGAAAGCAGATCGGCAGTTGCCTGGAGGAGGCAGCAGGAGGGCATGAGCAGGTGAGAGGTGGGAAGGAGGACTGACCCAGGGACGTTTCTTAATCATAATGATGGTTTTACAGGAGCACGGAGGCCAAAATTCAACAAGCTGTACGGTTTATGCATGCACAGTGTGGTATGTAACTCAATAAAGCCATTAACAGTAAAAAGAACAGAGGAACACAGGAAGAGTCCGGTGGGAGGGAAACCAGAGATGATGAAAGTCCTGGGGAGAACAGACTAGCTCTGAATATAGCCAAGAGCAGTAGGGCTGGTGAAAGAAAAGGGACTGAAGAAAAGTTAATTCTTTAACATTCGGATTTGTGTTTTATTCCATTTGATACATATACTAAGATACAATGTAAGGTCTGCATTTTTTCTGACCTCAGTGAGGCAGAGGGACTTTGAGAAATGAACAGGGAGACGACACTATAGAGAGAGAGAGTCTGTGCAGTCAGAGCTCTGTCACTTCCAGCTGTGTAATCGCGTGAGGCCGACCCCGCGCTCTCTGTGAGAAGCTCGCTCCTCAGGGACTGGGGGCAGTGACGTGCAGTCCTGGCGAGAGGCTCTTCTATGGAAACATTATTATTACCAAGTCGAAATTTGTTTTCAAAAAGCACATTCTCTTATGGCCAAGAGCAGTGACAGGACTCAATCAAAGTGACGGCTACTTAGGGGCAATGTCCTCCCTCAGTCACCACTGAACTTCTCTGGGCTCCAACTTTTTCATCTAGAAAAGAAAGGATTTGACCTCGACAGTCAGTTCATCTCCAGTGCTAACAATAAAAATATTAAAGCCATCAAGAGGATCAAGGAGGGAAAGTCAGAAGGTCAGGAGCCAAACAGCACTGACTACCAAAACCATTTTGAAGAGTCTGGTTTACAATAACTGCGATTTGAAGCTGTCACAGTTCTAATGGACTTTGTGGATCACTGTCACAGCTCACAGGAAGTCAGAGTGTAAAGCAATGTACTACTTATTTCACTCTCTAGTGCTACCTGCTAAAAACAAAACTGTCAGCTGGGCGTGGTGGCACACGCTTGTAGCCCCAGTAGTTGGGAGGCTGAGACAGGAGGATCGCAGATTAGAGGACAGCCTCAGCAAGTAGTGAGACTCTGATCAACCTAGCACAAAACCCTGTTATAAAATAGGGCTGGGGGTGTAGCTCAGAGGTAGACTGCTCCTGGGTTCAATCCCTAGTACCATTAAAAACCAAAAAAAAAAAACCTCTTCCTTTCAAAGTTATACCACAATGCTTTCTTGACTTTTTTTTTCCTTTGTAACTGATCCACAGATAATGAAGTAGTCAGACTGTTCAGTCTATTATCAAAGACTCAGAGTCAGTCGGACATGGTGGCACACTATTGTAATCCCAGTACTTGGGAGGCTGAGACAGGAGGATCTGGGTTCGCGGCCAGCCTCAGCTACTTAGTGAGGCCCTCCGCAACTTCGTGAGACCCGGTTTCAAAATAAAGTATAAAAAATAGGGCCGGGGGTGTAGCACGGAGGTAGAATGCCCCTGGGTTCAATCCCCAGTACCACAAAAAAAAAAAAAACCTAGTAAGTAGAGCCAGGTGTGGTGGCGCACACTTGTAATCCCAGTACTTGGGAGGCTGAGACAGAAGGATCACACACACTTCATGGCCAGCCTTAGCAACTTAGTGAGATTCTCAGTAACTTAGTGAGACCCTCTTTCAAAATAAAAAATAAAATGGCTGGGGTGTAGCTTAGAGGTAGAATGCTCCTGATTCAATCCCCAGTACCAAAAATACAAAAAATCCTTAACTTAAAAAAAAATACTAGCCAGGTGTGGTGGCACACACCTATAATCCCAGTACTTGGGAGGCTGAAACAGGAGGATTGCAGGTTCAAGGTCAGCAATTTCGCGAGACTATTTCAAGATAAATTTTTAAAAAACAGGGTGGGGTGTAGCTCTGAGGTAGAATGCCCCTGGATTCAATCGTCAGTAGCTTAAAAAAAAAAAAGCCCCCCCTGGTGTAGTGGCACATGACTATAATTCCAGTACTTGGGAGGCTGAGACAGAAGATCGCAGGCTCGAAGCCAGACTCAGCAAGTTAGGGAGATCCTGTTTCAAAATAAAAATAAATGAATGCCCCTGGGTTCAATTCCCAGTACTCCCCCCCAAAAAAAACAAATCCCAGTGACTTGAGAGGCTGAGGCAGGAAGATCTCAAGTTGAGGCCAACCTGGGCAATTTAACAAGATCCTTTCTCAAAAACTAAAAAGGAGCCAGGCGTGGTGGCGCACGCTTGTAATCCCAGTACTTGGGAGGCGGAGACCGGAGAATCCAGGTTCGCAGCCAGCCTCAGCTACTTAGTGAGGCCTCCGCAACTTCGTGAGACCCGGTTTCAAAATAAAGTATAAAAAAATAGGGCTGGGGATATAGCTCGGAGGTAGAAAGCCCCTGGGTTCAATCCCCGGTACCGCAAAAAAAAAAAAAAAAGAAAAACTAAAAAGGAGCCAAGCA
>PVJS01036271.1:0-20540 GCA_004027185.1 Glis glis
AGAAAGTAGTGAATCCATGGAATTACTGTCATAAACAATGTGTATATGTGAGATTATACCAACATCATTCTCAGTGCTACATGTAGGGGGGAGGCGGGGGGGGAAGCGGGGGGAGGGACACCAAGAGCTGTGTGCATGTATGTTAACACCAAACTGATACTCATTGTGAAGTGAGACTACAATGCACCAATAAAAAAAATAATAATAAAAAAAAAAGATAAATATTCCCTTGCAACATTTTAGCTAATAGATTATAAACATTTTAATGACTTTAATATTCTTATGAAATAATATTCTACTGGTTACATATTATTCTATTAAAGAGATGTATCTTAAATTCTGTGTTTTACAAGGTTATAATTCATTTAGTTGATGAAATACTGCTTTTGATGTAGACAGATAACACTCCAAAGTCTTTTTCGCTAAGCCTTAGGCAGGTTTTCCTCAAACCCACTTACTACAAAATATATGACAACATATTTTACATGACATGTTTATAATTCCTCAATATGTTCCTCAGCATGTAAGGAGGCTTTGAGGAAGAATATATCTTAGAAGGTAATTGACACATTAAAATGTTGATCCCATTAAACATATGATTATTTGTATTTGTTTATATTTTGATAAATCCAGTTTTGAATTGCGAAACTCAGCAATTACTATCAGCATCCCTAAGATAGAATGTACACTGCCTTTATCTTCATTCACACAACTGAAGATTATTAGATGCAAAGTATTTGCTTTATTTAATATTCCTCTTAGCAGAGTGTGGTGGAGCATGCCTGTAATCCCAGTGCTTGGGAGGCTGAAACAGGAGGATTGCAGGTTTGAGGCCAACCTCAGCAGTCTAACAATGCCCTTAGCAATTTAGCAAGACCCTGTTTCCAAAAAATAAAAATTAAAATAGGGCTGGGGGCTTAGCTCAGAGGTAGAATGCCCCTGGGTTCAATCCCCAGTATCAATAATAAATAAATAATATCCCTCTTAATAAATATGTGCAATATCATTTAAATAATTCTGGGTAGCTTGTTAGCAACCAGTATTGCTATTAAAGGCATGTAAATAGGGAGTAATTCAAAGAAATTGGTGACATACTAGATAGGAATTCTTATCATTATTTTACAGTAAATGCATTTCATTTAGTAATAAGCTTTGTCATTGTAAGTGAAATATACCACCTGGCACAATTAGCATTATGAGTCTACTTAATTTTTTAGTACATCCCAGAACTGTAGTATCATGTTATAATTTGCATTGTTATAGCTCAAACGAAATGCTAGAATTTAATTTAAAAATGTTTTTCATGTGAGAGTATAGAGTTATTTAATATATTCTCTTCCAGTTAAGTATCATGAAATTCTGAAAGAGGGCATAGTTTTGGCAAAATCATGATGGAAGTTTATATATAAGTAGCTAAAATTTTCAGATAAGAGTATATGACTCATGTAATTTTGTTAAGATTTGAATGTTACATTTTTTGTGGTACTGGGGATTGAACCCAGGGGCATTCTACCTCCGAGCTACACCCCCGGCCCTATTTTTTATCCTTTATTTTGAAACCCGGTCTCACGAAGTTGCAGAGGGCCTCACTAAGTAGCTGAGGCTGGCCGCGAACCCGGATCCTCCAGTCTCCGCCTCCCAAGTACTGGGATTACAAGCGTGTGCCACCACGCCCGGCTTGAATGTTACTTTAAAATATAAATCCAGGCCGGGCGTGGTGATGCACGCTTGTAATCCCAGTACTTTGGGAGGCGGAGACCGGAGGATCCGGGTTCGCGGACAGCCTCAGCTCTCTCTATCTCTCTCTCTCTCTCCTTAGTGAGGCCCTCCGCAACTTCATGAGACCCGGTTTCAAAATAAAGTTTAAAAAATAGGGCCGGGGGCGTAGCGCAGAGGTAGAACGCCCCTGCGTTCAATCCCTGGTACCGCAATAAATAAATAAATATACAAATAAATAAATAAAAAATAAATAAAAATTAAATTAAATTAAATCCAATACAATCATTCGTGTTAGTTGATTAAACTATGTAGATGTATAATTGTAATAAAAATATTCAGGAAAGCATATACATTTCTTTCTGTCTTATTTAAGTCTTCTTGTTTTTAAATCACTTAGCTTTCTTTACTTTTTATTTTTAACTATTTATCTCGTGTGTGTGTGTGTGTATATGTGTGTGTGTGTGTGTGTGGTGCTGGGGATTGAACCCAGGAGCATTCTATCTCAGAGCTAAATCCCCAGCCCCTTTTATTTTTCATTTTGAGACAGAGAATTGTTAAATTGCTGAGGCTGGCTTTGAACCTGCAATCCTCTTGTCTCAGCCTCCTAAGTACTGGGATTACAGGTGTGTGCCACCCAGCATGGCCCTAGTTTTCTCTATTTCTGAAGTAACAAATATCAATTTTGGCAAGAAGGAATTTGTTAGATATTGGATAATTTAAATTTCCACATAGATACTAGCAACTCATAAGAAACAATCTATAAATCAGGAATTTCTAGGCTTCTAGGAAACAGATATTGCTCTCTTGTCATACCCTTTTTCTCAGGTGCAAATGAAATGAGTATTCGACACATAAGTTTTGTCTTTTTGTCTCTCAATGCCTGGTAGATTGCACTATTGATTCTAATACTTCTCCTTCTATTGTATCTAATACTTGTCATTTAACTTCACAAGTCTCATCTCCATGAAGTTAATGAATGTCCCATCATTGGCCAATAGTACAGGAGAGAAGTCGTGTCAGTAGCTCAATTTCAAGTGCTCTCTTGCACCTCTGGTGTTGCTTTAAGACTAACAAGACTGAACAAGCTCAAGGTGAGAGATGCATACAAAGGTCCTCTCAGAAGGCATCCAGACATCTGATTATAAAATGGTCCATGACTGTCCTGCCTAGAAGGACCAACACCCTTACTTTCCTTTCAGAAAACAAGACTGTTGAAAATCTATTACATGAATTAAGGCTATTAAGAAAAAAAAGAAACAAATAAAATGACTCCAATTTAGAAAACAATATATAATATAAAGAGAATCCTTAAGAGGCATATATATAACCTTTTAGAAAAACTATGAAACTTGACAAGATAAATTGTAATCTTACCTTATTTCTATATAAAATTAGATTCCCCATTGACTAGAATAATACATATGGAAAACTCAAATAATAGGAATACTAGAAAGAGGGCAGTAAATATTTGACAGACTTCCATAGCTGTCTTCTGCAAGGTTACTATAAGTTCCAGTGTCAAAATATATTTCAATTCCTCATGTTAGAGGTATGTTTCTTTTGGTATCTATTGTTGGATCAATTCAAGCTGCATATAATTTCTGCAATTTTTATTTTTGTGGTATTGGCGATTGATCCCAGGGGCATTCTACCTCTGAACTACACCCTTAGCCGTATTTTATTTATTATTTTGAAAAAGGGTCTCAATAAGTTTCTCAGAGCATCGCTAAGTTGCTGAGACTGGCTTTGAACCTGTGTTCCTCCTGTCTCAGCCACCCAAGTACTAGGATTACAGCCACTATATCCTGCTAAATGTATTATTTTTAAATACCTATATACTTTATTAAGCATAAAACATTTCACAAAATTAAATATTACTTATGAAATCTTTAGAAAATTCTTGACATTCAATTGTATTCATGTAATCTTTGGTATGCTATAGGTCCCTAAAGTTCTTCAGGAATAAATTTTATAAATGATATATAGCTAGTTTAAAAGAAAGAACATTTTAAACTGGATAGCAGTAGTTAAAAATATCATAACCAGAAAAAGCATCAGATTTGACATGATGTAATTTACAACTACTATATGTGAAAAGCTTTAAACCAAATTAAGAGAACAAGAAACCAGTACTAAATTATTATGAGCAACTATTTCAGAATGTATTTTGAAAGAAGAACCCACACAAATCCATAAAATAATCAATAGAACCTCAATTGTTAAATGGAACCCACAAAGATAAATTAAATATTTAAATGCAGACATTTTAGCCATTTTATAAAATTCCAAAAAATATAGATTAAGTACATGAAATATAGTCATCCCTCAGTACCCACGGAGGATTTTAATACCTCACAAATACTAAAACCTGTAGATGCACTAAGATCTTTTACAATATTGTATGGTTTTTACATCAAAGCTACATATCCTCTTGTATACTTTAAATCATCTCTACATTACTTATAATACATAATACAATGTAAATGCCATAGATATAGTTGTTATACTGTATTTGGGGGGAAATAATAAGAGCAAAAAATAGTTCATTCATGTTCAGTAGCGATGTAATTTTTCCCCAAATAATATGACCTGGACTTTCTTAAACAAATGGATATAAAACCCACAGACATGGAGTGTTCAACATTTGCTATCAAAGTAGCAATTTTTTAGTTATAATGATAATAGAAATTATAGTAGTGAGATGAAATTAATGATATTATACATTACTTGTGGTGGTAATGTATAAATTTGGTAAAATTATTTGCCATAAAATATGTTTCTCTCACCTACTGAATTAATTAATTAAGAAATAACTTGCATTGTGTAAAATATGCAGAATATCTGCAATGAATTATTGAATTTGTGTATTAACATAATATTTTATTCACTATTATAGTGCTATTTGATATATTTCATACATAGAGGTGTGTGTGTGTGTGTGTGTGTGTGTGTGTGTGTGTGTGTGTGTGTGTTACTTGGGATTGAACCCAGGGGCATACTACCTCTGAGTTATACCCTACCCTGTTTTTTTGTTTGTTTTTGAAACATGATCTAACTAGATTGCTGAGAGTCTTGCTATGTTGCTAAGGCTGCTCATAAATAGGTGATCCTCCTGTCTCAGCTTCCCAAGTACTGGGATTACAGGCATGGGCCAGCATGCTAATACATATTCTAAAGAGTAGAATTTTAATGCAGATGAACATATATGTTTTTATGTGCATACTCCATAAATACATAATATATATATGTATGTATATTCATTTATAGTACATATGTATATACATAAAAGCATACTGAATATGTACACTAAATATATATGTAAATATGTAATACTAACAATTCTATTTTGTGTGTGCATCTGATTCATTCTTATTGAATATTGCTTCTAATTTTATAGTACTTTGATTTGCGTAGCACATACATAATTTTTTTTTTTGTGGTACCGAGGATTGAACCCAGGGGAGTTCTACCTCTGTGCTACACCCCCGGCCCTATTTTTTGTACTTTATTTTGAAACTGGGTGTCACAAAGTTGCGGAGGGCCTCACTAAGTAGAGAGAGAGAGACAGAGAGAGACAGAGAGAGAGCTGAGGCTGGCCGCGAACCCGGATCCTCTGGTCTCCGCCTCCCAAAGTACTGGGATTACAAGCGTGTGCCACCACGCCCGGCAGCACATACATAATTGTAAACAAATGCAATATAATATTCATATGAAATTTTAGTATCTTATTGTTCTATGTTTTTATTCCACCACATTTATTTTCTCACTACTCAACAAAACCATTAGGATATAACTAGTATGGATCCTTTCATATTTTTCTTTAAGTGTACAGTCATATAAATGTGCACATAGATGTATAATTTTAAATAATTTACATTCAAATAATGAGGTCATATTATAATGTTTGTACCTTATTCTTCTATATAAGATTACTTTGGACATCTGCTTATTATAAGTAGTTCAGTTGTTTTAATTGTTTGCTTTCAGACTGCATATTGTTTTATGACATGAGTATGTCATAATTATTCAACGTCCTCATATTTTCATACTGTGAGCAATTCTTCAAGGATCACACTTCATTTATGGCTGTACTTACAGTGTTTTACTTCAATAGACTATATTCCCAAGAGTGGGATTACTTGCTATAACGCATTATAGCTATCGAATAAAAGTTTCTTCATGAGTTTCTTCTCATTTCCCTCCTTTTACAACTCTACTGTGTATATATTGTTTGACTTAATATTATCTCACAGACCAATGAGTCTTCATTTTCTTTTTATTTATTTTTTGCTTTTGTTTTTAATTATTTATTTTATTTTTAATTTCTGTTGCCACATCTACAATTTTACTCTTTTTTTCTGTTGCAGGATTTAATATAACAAACTGGAATAATTTCAATATCTGCTACTATAATTTTATCTCTACAAACTCCTTTTGGCTCTTTTTTATGTCTCTATTATTCTCCTAATTATGTTCATACTTTTATTAAATACTTGAACATGTTGTGCTACCTTAAGGCCCATTTTCTATTTATCACATCACCTCTGTCATGGTTGTATCTCTGGAGATAGTGGTATTTTCTTGCTTTTTTTGTATGTGTGGTGATTTTTTATTTGATGACAGACATAAATTTTAAATGGTTGGCTTCTAGACTGCTTCATCTAACTTTCAACAATGTTGAATTTTGTACTGATAAGCTGTCGAGCTTCATAAAAGTCCTTTGATCAGGGCAAGTCTAGAAAAGAAATCTGAACACATTTTTGGTAAAGGGTTAGTATATATTTTAAGCTTTGCACGCCATTTGTTTCCTATCACAACAAATCAACTCTGCAACTACACAATGGGGTACATTTTGTAACACAAAATGGTCCAAAGATGATACATACATGAGTGAGAAGAGCCATTTTGAAATTAAACTGTCTAAACTAAAAGATAGTAGGTCGAATTTGGTCCTTAATTTGCTGACTGCTGGTGTAGAAAAATCTAAACCATAAGACAAGTTCAGACCAATTATTACAGCATGACCTTTTTTGCATCTCTACTAAATGCTTATGCATTCAATGAGGTTTTTCCACTTTGGTTGCTGAAACTTGGAAGCACCTATGGCACTGTGTGAGTTACAAGAATTTTGTTTTTCTGCTGGGCACTTGGAAATTATTCTTCCCTTTGGAACTTTTCTATGCTAGGCCTCATGGAATTTCACTTTAACCAGCAGATTGATATTCAGTCAAAAACTCCATAGGCTCCTTGTGCAGATTTCTAGAACTGTTTCTCTGTATAACTCCTTCTTCACTGGTAATCTGCCCTTAAATATTCTAGCTACTTCAACATACTGATATTATACATTCCATCTCCTCAAATCACGATTTTACCACAGCTCTTGTGGGTTGGCCTTCCCAGCTCCAGGATTTGTAAAACGCCTGTAGAAAGCCAGGATGATTGTTGACAGTTACGCCCCTTTGGTAAACTGTCCAGTATAAGGACAGTTTTTTGTCTAACATTCTAATTGTTGATGAGAGGAAGTAAGACTTTATCTGGAAACTAAAATCCTCTATGTAGTTATTTTATTTTATTTTATTTTATTTTATTTTATTTTATTTTGCTGTATTCTACCTCCAAGCTCCACCCCCAGCCCTATTTTTTATTCTTTATTTTGAAACAGGGTCTCATTAAGTTGCGGAGGGCCTCACTAAGAAGATGAGGCTGGCGGTGAACCCGGATCCTCCAGTCTCCCCTCCCAAGTACTGGGATTACAAGCGTGCGCCACCACGCCTGGCTCTCTGTATAGTTTTTAAGAAGAAACACTTTATGAAAGAACTCATTACAAATATACATTTTTTTACTGAGGAAAATTTTAAGCACTTCTGAAAAAATACAGAACAGAGAGATTACTGGGTGTTTTTTCCTCTATAATCTACAAAAGTCCAATGGCCTATAGAAGTTTTTTAGGGTTTTAGGATGGCAGAATCCTAATTTTGAAGTAACTTTGCTAACAGTTCCTATAGCCAAGTACTGTTATATATTGTTTATATGTTATCTGTCAGAGAATTAAAAACATGATTATGTGAAAAGTTTTTTAAAGTTCAAACTTATATTGCATATCTGATTTTTCCAGCTAGAACAGTATTAATGAGGAGAATTTGAAAACAAAATTGAAATTTTAGTGGTGACTTTAGGAGATTTTGCCGTATGTAGCCATTTTATATCTACATATTGTCACCTTTTTCTAAAATGTGTGATATTAATATTTTTAGTCATTTTCAATTTCCCCCTTATTCCTTTTTCCATTTGCTGTTATTGCATCTGGGATTTCAAACATGAAGGAAATTGCTTTCATTGTCACTTTCTCAAGAGAGCTGTTGTATAGCCCTAAACCTGTCTTGGCAATGCAATTAGAGATATAATCTCTCCATTAAGCAAGCTCTGCTATCTAAGCAGAGAGTATTTACGGACCTAGGATATAGCCATAGAGAGAAGCTAACAATCTGATCACAAACAAATTTCTAAAATATGAATATATGCTTTATTTAATTTGAATATACAAGTTTTATATGATAGCTGTTTTAGGTTTCTCCAGAGAACTATAACCAATAGGATGTACACACACACACACACACACACACACACACACACATGCATAAGTGTATATGTGTGCACACACACATCCACACTTATTTATACATTTCTTTACTTATTTACTTTTATAAGAAATTGACGCAAACCTAGCGAATTCAAAATTTGTAATATGGGTCAGGAGGTTTGAGACCTAGAAGAAGCAATGGTGCAGTTCCAGTCGAAAGGCCAGCAGGATGGAGACCCTGGAGACCCAGTGGTGCAGGTGACATCCTGGCAAGGAATGTGTGCAGAAGGGAATTCTGCTCACTCTGATATATTTAAGCTTTCAGATATCTGGATGATGACTACCCACCTTATGGAGGATAATCTGCTGTACTCAAAGTTAACCAATTTAAAAGTTAATCTCATGCAAAACCACCATCCAAATTGACATAAAATTCCCCATCACAATAGAATTCATTCTTATCCTTTAGAACTTATTAAATACTCACAATAAAATAGACAAACTACAATGGATAGGACTGGCAAACTAACAAAGTGATTATCTGTTTTATAGATTAAGAATGAAGAAATGGTATATGATGAGAGAAAGGATGGGGAATAGGATGTTGAGACAATGCAAAGCAATTGTGTATTATTGTCGTCTATTATTAAATCTCTAGAATACCTACTGTTGTCCCAAAGGCCTCACACAATTGACGCTGTAGAGGCTCATGAACACTAAACACCTCAGATACTTCAAAGAAGGATATTTGAAAACCCTAAATTTCATGTAATACTTAATCAGCAGTCATAATCATGCAAGGATAGCAGTAATTCAATAATTAAATTCAGTTAGAAAATTTCTTCTTTGCTGCCTAATCCACAGAAGTCATATGTGTTTCTTTGATGGTTGATTGATTGGTTAGCTGGTTGGTTTGTTGGTTTGGCGCTTTTACTGTAGCTCTCTTAGTCATCCTTAAGGTAAGATCCAAAGAATTAATGTTCCTTTTCAAAATAAGGTCGTTTGTTTTTGTTATTGAGTTTTATGACTTCCCTATGTATTTGGATATTAATCACTTCTCAGATATATATTTCAAAAATATTTTCTCATTCTTTAGATTGCCTTCGTACTGTGTTGATTGATTCATATGCTCTGCAAAAATGTTTTACTTTAATGCAACCTCACTAACCTATTTTTGCTTTCATTCCTGGTATTTTTAGCGCTTATCCATATTACCACCCAAAACAATGCTGAAAAGCTTTTCTCTGTTTTCTTCCAGTAGTTTTATACTTTCCAATCTTACATTTAAGACTTTCATCATTTTTGTGCTGATTTTTGCATATGGTATGAGATAATGTTCAATTTATTTCTTCTATAAATAAACATCCAGTTTTCCTTGCACTACTCATTGAAAAGGCTATCCTTGCTCTTGTGTTTTCTTGGAATTCTTGTTGAAGATTAGCTGATCATAGATGCGTGGATTTATTTAGTGGCCCTCTACTTTGTTCTATTGCTTTATGTGTCTGTTTTATGACAGCACCATGCTGCTTTGATTACTATGGATTTGTATGTATTTGAAATCAGAAAATATGATGCCATCTACAAAGGACCTACATTGACATTTTTCAGAAAAAAAGAAGGCATACAAATGGCCAATAAGTATATGGAAAGTTGCACAATATTACTAATCATCAGAGACATGCAAATATATGTTTCTGTTACACTGACCCTATTATGTATAATTACAATAACCCAATAAAAGTATATTTAAAAACAATAACAAAGAAAAATCACAATGAGATATCTCCTCACACCTGTTAGAATGGTTATTATCTAAATGACAAAAGATAACAATTGTTGATAGGGATACTGATAAGAGAGAACCTTTTTTTCATATCTGCAGATGAAACCATTATATGATCCAACAATCCCATCTCTGGATCTTTATCTAAAAAATGAAATCAGTATGTCAAAGAGATATCTATGCTCTCATGTTCATAATACCTATTGATGGATAAATAGATAAAGAAAATGTGATATGTATGAATGTGTGTGTAGGTGTGTGTACACAGTGGAATACTATTTCATCTTAAGAGAGAAGGAAATATTGTTATTTGTGCCAACATGAATGAAGCTACAGGGCATTATGCTGAGTATAAGACCAGACACAGGAAGATAAATGCCGCTTGATTTCACTTATTCATGGAAACTAGAATAGACAAAACTCATGTAAACCGAGAGGAGAATAGTGGTTGTGGTTAAAGGGTTCAGATTTGGTTACAAAAGAATATGTTATGGAGATTTAAAATATAGCATTTTAAGTATAGTTAACAATATTGAATTTTTTTAATTTTCTAAAATGGTAGATCTAAAGTATTTTTACACACACAAAACAATAACTATGTAGATGAACATGCTAATTGGCTGGATTGTGGAGTTCACAATGGATACACATATCAAAACATCACATTGTACACCTTAGAGAAACACAATTTTATACGTTAATGAAGCTGAAAAAAAAATGAATGAATGTGGTTTTGAAGAGTTTTCCTCAGCTACCTTGTTTTCTTCTTTCTCTTCCCCCAGCTACTTAGAATGCGTAAAATCCCCATGCTCACTTGATTCTAATGCCCCATTCTTAAAGCACCTAAGTGCTTTTTTTTGTGTGTGTGTGGTACCTGGATTGCGTTCTACCTCCACACTACGCCCCTGGCCCTATTTTTTATGCTTTATTTTGAAACCGGGTCTCACGAAGTTGCAGAGGGCCTTGCTAAGGAGAGAGAGAGAGAGAGAGAGAGAGAGAGAGACGGAGAGAGAGAGCGCGAGAGCTGAGGCTGGCTGCGAACCCGGATCCTCTGGTCTCTGCCTCCCAAAGTACTGGGATTACAAGCGTGCACCACCATGCCCGGCTAGCACCTAAGTGCTTTATTCAGTCACTAGTAATATTTTGGTTCAGTACTGCAGTCACACTGGAAGAAACTGAGGGAACAAAGAGGCACAGAATCATATACTTTTTGTGTCAAAAACAGCAAATAACCAGCACTGTCCAAAGGCAAATAAGCCACATTCATTTTCGTAAACTCCTAAGGCACTCTGAAGAAAGTCTCTCTCATTATATTTCACTAAAATATGAAACAACACTAAAATAACCCCTAATTTCTTTGTGTTTTTATTTCATAATTCTTTAGAAGTAATCTGTAAAATAATCCATAAAACTCTCATATCACATTTTATTTTTACATTTGAAAGGCCTATATATATATATATATATATATATATATATATATATTAGAGAGTAGATTATACTAGAATAATAACAACTAGATGTATTTTCATTAATCATACATTTGAATGTGTGCTTTCAGGCTTTGTATATGAATGTGTCTCATCACAATAAGAAAATATTCAGGTAAGTGTTACTGAACATTATGTGCAACCATGTGATCATTTGTGAACATTTATATGAATTTTTCATTGCTCATCCAAATAAATGCCACATTGAGCAGTCAGTATGTTTGAATGTGCAATCTCTCACTGAAGAAATGCTCTTTCTTTAAACCATAATATTATACATTACCTTACTATGGAGCTCTTAACTACCATATTAGTGTGTGATTCTGCACATAACATCTTTGGGATTTTGTGCTATGAGCCATGTGATGTTCTTACACAGTGGCGCCTGGATCAGTGGGCCTGAGCTTTATTACCCCACCGCAAAGAGATATTACAGAACAGAGGTGCTCACCACTTATATTACTGTCTTATTTTGATTGTTTCATTTAGCAGTAAATCTCAGTGGCATTAAAGGTGATCTGAAAGTTAAATGTTGCAAAAAAAAATCCCAAAATCAACAGTATGATGTTTCACACAGCAAGATGAACAAAATCTATTTAAAACTGTAGGTGGCATTCATTTTTCCTTTACTTCATTTGATTTTCCTTTAGGCCCCCAAGAACTAATTAAACAGCCCCATTTTTCTAAATTCTACAGAGATATTGGGTATAGTGAAGTTAACCTTTGTAACAGATGACAGAAATGAGACTTGTTGCTATAAAATTCTGGGTTTCTTGAAACAAATGTATTATCATTCTCATAGAAATACTGAATAATAAACAACTAACATGTTCACTTAAAATAGGCATCACATGTGTCAACATTAATTACAATAGAGAATAAACATAAGGAAAGCTGAATCAACATCCTTACTACTCCCAGAAATTATACTGAAAACAGGAGGCAAAAAGCCCTAAATTCCTTATGAATATAAAATCAAGAAAGAGTGACAAACACAATATCATTTGTAATCACTTTCTGTAATAGATACTATGATGTTGCACCCAGACTCTTCTTATTGGACTGAGAAATTCGCCACTCCCTTTGGGAATGTCAGGAGCTAGATTGATCTCTAGAAATGTCCTTTAGTTGAGTATCTGTGCTTTGGTCATGGCAGATTGGTTTATCCCAAAGAATAAACCAATCTGCTGTCAATATAGGAGTGCAAACTTAAGGCTACCTTGTCTCAAGAGTTGGAGCTATTCTAGCTCCAACAATTTCCATGAAACAATTCATGTACTGCTTTGATGTTCCTCTTCTCCCTATGCCTACTTCTAGGGTCTTCACTTCTAAACAATGTTAATGTTGAGTGTACAGAGTAATACACTTCACAAATGCAAATATCCAACTCAGAGAGTTTTCCAGGAATCCTGACTTCAGACAATCGGCATGAATAGTGTTCTAAGCACGTAGATTTTGGGATGGGAGAGGAAACTGGTTCCTCTGCCAGCTAGCTGGCAGGGAAGATACCTCCATTGGCAGAAGGTGGAACATTGCATCTGTAGCAGTGCAATTGTTAAAACTCTCACTTCTGGTGATATGGAATGACTTTCTGGTACAAATGAATGCAAAGGCTCAGTATCTCAGGCTTGTGAGGGGCTGAGAGTAGTAATTTGGGGAGAAAATCAAGTTATATGTTCTTATGAGTGGCACTAATACATTAGAGAAAACCAATACAAGATTGAAGGTGATTAATCATCAATATTGAAATGTAATATTCAGAGGGCCTTCTTGGCACCTTATAATGATACAGCTGAAGGGGCAGATTTAAAAAAAACTTAGAAGAATCAGGCTTAGCAATGAATTATAATAGTACCAGAGACCCTTCCAGAGAAGGCTGAATTCTGTTTTTCCAAAAGGCTTTGCCAATGCCAATGATAGGTTCCAGATTGGAAAACTTTGGCACCTTGAACATTGAGTTGTGGGACATTCAAGTTGATAAACTAAAAAAAAAAAAAAACCAACAAACTTTAACCCCAGATCTTCTGAATATGCTGGGCTTGAAGATGATCTTTCCTTCCTAGTAAAAGCTAGCATGCCCTTTTGCTTGAAAATGATGGAGTGATTTCTGCCTTAGAAGGCATTTTGAACACTCCTCTACATGTAAACTCAATTCCCTTCCTTGCCTCCAGGCTGGGAAAATGATCAGCATGCAAAGGAAGATGAGGGACCACTTCCCAGAGGCACCTGAGGGCACCTGTAGTAAACTTCCAGTGGGGTCTGCCGAACTTAGTCAATATATGCTGGAAGAAATTGAGAGCATATACCTAAGTCTGGACTCTGAGTGTTGTATATTAAAGAGGGTAGAACAGGAGTTCGTGTAAAGACTAGTCTGCTTATTAATAAGGAAGGAGAACTATCCCAGGGTAAGAAATGTGACAGCTTGACAAAGAGCTCAGTGAACATTTGCTAACACACTTGGACAATTGAGGAAACTGATAGCCCGTGGTAAGTAAAGTATAAATACTAATACTGACATGGCAGACATGGTAAAAATAAATTTAAAAATTCACAAAAGGGGCCAGGCTATGTGATATACTATGTAAATCTGTAACTCTCACTATTTAACCATGTTCTAAGGGACAGCCTGAAAGACTCCTCATTTGTCAAAACAATAAATGATATACCGGTTATAGAAATACCATCATCATGTTATGGTTCCTTTCCGAGTTTCTGAAATTGAGCTAGTTTTTATACCTAGAGCCCACCAAAAGGAAAGGAAAGGAAAGGGAAGGGAAGGGAAGGGAAGGGAAGGGAAGGGAAGGAAGGAAAGAAGGAAGGAAGGAGAAAGAGAGAGAAAGAACAAAAGAATGAGAGAGAAAGGGAGGGGATCTAGGGAGGGAAAAAGGGAGACCACAACTCCAACACTTAGAAATCATTTATTTACTAGATGACATGCATGGTTGTCATATTTTTTTAAGTGATGGGGTTGAAACCAGGGCCTCATACATGCTAGGTAAGTAGCAAGTGCTTTACCACTGAGCTACATCCCCAGCCCTATGACTTTCATCTTTGAGTAGGGTCAAACCAGGAAAGTGTTCTGCAGTAAATAAAAGCTAGGTCAAACTATATTAATTTGGTAGACTCTATTGTCTTAGAGGTTTTGATAATGGGAAATGATGATTTGTGTGTGTTTTTATGACAAAGTAGAGAATTTTGCAATATTAAAAATTGTTTCTGATATGTTACTGGGCCATGGTATAGACTTAACTTTAGGAAATTAAGTGACTATTCAGTGTGTACTGCCAAACCTGTGCTGAGTTACATCAAATCCTTCAAGTCTTAAGCAAGAAGAAATACACTGTAACATGGAAAGGTATGTTTAAGATCAGGAATGTTCAGGACTGGAGGGAAAAACAAGCTGCAGGAACAAGTGAACCAGATGCTCAGAACAGCACCGCTCGTGTGCCAGCACCTCTCGCTCTATCAACACCTATGACCAGGTAGAGCATTCTTTTGTCCATCTGATGAAAGAGGAAAGAGATGACACTTCATGTGCTACTGTACTACAATCCCACTCAGGAGTATTCTCAAAGGGAAACAATGATAGGAAACCCTCTGCATGGTAAATCTTTAGTCTTAAGAAGAACTGCAGAAACAGGCTTGGTAACTCACCCATTGCCTTCCTTTTGTAAGATTCCCTTGTTACTGACCCACAGGAATCATAACGAAGATGTTCAAATTTAGGATAAAAGCAGCAAAAGGGGTGGTCTATGCTTGGTGTCTCAGTGCATAATCCAAAGACCCCTTTGAACTCTTGGCAGACAATGGTTCCCTGGAGAGGCCCTCTATGTGAATTGCCCTCAGTCAAAGAGTTTCCTTACTCAAGGAAATATCTACCTTGAAACAACTCACATCTAACTACTGGTCAACCAAAGGATAGTGAAGCCTGATATCCTTGCTTCAAACCTGGGTAATACTGAAGGAAGTTCTCAGGTTCAGAGGCCCCTCCTGGACAAGCTGAGTCTTGATAAGACTGACTTACACTTCATCTTCTCTCTGCACACTTATTTCCTTCACAACAAAGATGTAGACATCAAAGGCAATGACAACTTTTCTACATTAACATCTTTATCTCAGAATCTGTTTCTTGTATCAAATGTAGCATATGCTCCTATAGGGAAATCTGAATATCTTTATTAACTATCATGCTAGCCAAGTGATTAGGTTTAATTGAGCCTAATGCCTGGGTCAACAGGACAATTGAACTTGTTTACATCCGGGAAGGCCCGGAGGTTTCTAGTACAATATTAGCAATGAGGAGTTGAAGCTGGGCATCTGATCCAGCTTAGTGTCACTGCCCGTAGAGTCTTTCCTGGGCTTCTAGAGCACTCCATTTAGGATGGAGCGTGGTGATCATAAGGGACATTGGGGGAGCATTAGAGTATTTGATAAGTATGTGTAGTTCTCTGGGATAATGCCTTTTCCCTCTCAGTATCCTATATTGTAACCTATTCTATGCCTTTTCCCAACCTCAGTCATGCACTCACAGTCTCCAAGAACATGAAAAAAAATTCCAGTTTCCTTATCTGTTCAGGCTACTGTAACAAAAGTGCCGTGGACTCAGTGGTTTAAACAACAAACACTTATTTTTCACAGTTCTGGAGGCTGAGGATTTCAAAATCAAAGCACTGACTGTTGCTGTGTCTGGTGAGGGCCCACTTATCTTAGATGTCTGTCCTATTGCTGTGTCCTCACATGACACAGAAAGGCAGAAGCGGTTAGGGTGGTCTCTGGGTCTTTCATGTGAGGGCATGCATTTCATTCAGGAGGACTCCACCCTCCTGAGTTAATCCCCTTCCAAAGGCTCCACCTCTACTACCATCATATTGTGAGTTAGGATTTCAAAGAGTGAGGTTGAAGAGGACACACGCATTCAATCCATAACACCAATTCCAAGAGAGTCTTGCACTCCAGAGATCATGGTGTTTTTGTTTTGCCTAGAGAAGATTGTTCATGGTGCCTGTCACTTCTATACTATCATATTGGATTAATCTTTGCAAATGTATTTACTTACATTGTCATTGAAGAAGATATAAATATAAAATTAGATAAGCAATACATTTGTTGGGAAAAAAGCAGTACTTGCAGTACTAAAAGGGAAAAAATACAGTACTTGCAAGACTGAGACAGGAGGACCACAGGTTGGAAGCCAGCCTCAGCAACTTAGCAAGACCCTATTTCAAAATAAAAATAAATGAAAATAAAAAGGGCTGGGGTTGTGGCCCAGAGATAGAATGTTGCAGGGTTTAGTCCCCAATATAAAAAAAAAAAGGAAAAAATAGGAAAGACTTCAGGAGTTAGGATGATGTTTCCAACCCCCCTTATGTCCTCTCTGATGGAGAAATAACTCTGAAACCTGGCTTGGATTCTTGAAGGAGTAGGAGGAAAAGAAGAGTATGATTTACTACAAATATGCACTAGTTCCATAGTTTGTCCATCGCTACGCTCATTTCTCACAGTCACACTACAGCATATGTTCAAAGTAACGCAGAGGAATAAACACAGACACTGGCAGACTGCAATTTCAAGCTACTATGGAGTAACAGGTACCAGAATTACCTTCCCAAAATAAATAACAGTAAAATCTGACAAAATATAAGGCCAGTATATTCAGGCACTTCAACCAGACAGTCATGAACTGTTGGAGCAGCGAGGAGGATGCACAGCTCGGCTCTCTGGCTGCAGGATGATGATTGACTGACAATGCTAGCTACTGCATGCAGAGACCAGAGCCACCAGAGCCACATCCACACAGAGGCCATGCTTCCCACAGCTGCTCCCAGAAAGTGACTGGACCTTCCTTGTCAAACAAAAGGCCTACCAGGCAACGACTCAAGGACTCCTCGTTATTCTGATCTAAAATTATCAGAACAGTGTTTCACCTGAAACACTTCCCAACAAACCCTCCATCTTTCCTTTTCTTCTTCACAGGGGTCCCTCATCTCTCTGGGTGCTCTTTCTGCTTTTCTTCATGAGAATTTTTAACCCACTCTTTTTTTATTTAACTCTGTCTCGGTCTCTGCCTCTCAGACAAGGGGAAATAATACAAATGGTACATGGAGTAGTCTAAAAGTCCAGGTGGTAAGATCAAGGGTTGAAGCTAGCTCTCTCACCACCCAGCAGGAAAAAAGATGCAATCCTGAAGGGAAGTGAGGCTGGCTAGAGCTCACAGATGTGTGCCCTGCCATGGGCAATCTTGTCAAAAACTCACCATATGTTTGATGGAAACTCACACAGAACTGAACCAAAGGCTGAGATTACATTCCCAGGAGTAAGACTGGCAGGACAGTCAGAGGTTCTTCCCACTGCCCCTGGCTGCCTCCCCCATTCATCAGTCATTTCCTCCAATCCTTTTGCATGTTGCTATCCTTTGGATCTGCACTGTCCCCCTAGAAGCTCACGTATTGAAGTCTGGTCTCCAATGCGGCAAGGTTTAGAGGTGACATGACTGGAGGGGGTTGAGTTTCTGGAGGTGTGACTTGGAGAACTATATCTGTCGCTGGTGGCTGCTTCCGGTTGCTTTCTCTACTCTCTGGGAGCCATGAAGTGAGGGTGACGTTGCCTCCTCCACCATGCTGCCAAGCGGCTCCTGCCTTGGAGTCAGCCAACCATGGACTGCAACCTTTGAAATCTCTAAAATCAAGGGCCAATAAATGTGTGTTCCTCTAATTTGTGCTCGTCAGGTATTTTGGTCATAGCATATGTCACTATCACTATGAGCTACATTGTGACATAAGACTATTATGCACCAATAAAAATATAAAAATAAACATACTACTCGATACATTTAAAAAATAAAATTAAGCCGGGCGTGGTGGTGCACACTTGTAATCCCAGTACTTTCGGAGGCGGAGACCGGAGGATCAGGGTTCGCGGCCAGCCTCAGCTCTCTCTCTCTCTCTCCCGTCTCTCTCTCTCTTTCTACCTAGTGAGGCCCTCTGCAACTTCATGAGACCCGGTTTCAAAATAAAGTATAAAAAAAAGGGCCGGGGGTGTAGCACGGAGCTAGAACGCCCCTGGGTTCAATCCCCAGTACCGCAAAATAAATAAATAAATAAATAAATAAATAAATAAATAAATAAAATTAAAACACATGTCTGATCCTGTTTTGGCTTCGGCTTTTCAGAGGAAATGAGCTATCACTTGTGTGAACCCTAACAGAAAGGAAATGCCTGAATTAAGCCTCATATGCATACTAGTTTCTGAATGCATACACTTAATGGAATAGTGGAAGCTTGAGGCCAAACATAATACAGTTTTAGGAGCTTCAGAGCAAATGTTGAAGTTCTAGATCTATAGATTTGCAAGATATAAAACATAAAAGACAGCCGGCCATGGTGGTACGCACCTGTGATCCCAGTACTTGGGAGGCTGAGGATTGCAATTTCAAGGATAGCTTCAATAGCATAGCAAGACCCTCAGCAACCTAAGAAGATCCTGTTAAAAAAAATGGGCTGGGGATGTAGCTCAGAAGTAGAATGCCCCTGGATTCAATCCCCAATACCACAAAAACAAAACAACAAAAAACATAAAAGATAGTAATATGTAGAGCAGTAGCCCCAGAATTCTGTGTGTGGCTCCCTATACTTTGTGGATTGAGGGCAGAACTGTACATGATTAGTGAGATGAGGCAAAACCTAACAGAGAGAAACTGCTGGGGGTAAAAGCTGATGTAGACACCAGAGGTCCTTTGTGGGTGGTGGATTTGGGGCTTAGAACATATTCAAGACTTCCAAAAATGTATTATTTATCTTCAGCGGCCAGCATACAATAAAAGGTATGAGGCATGAAAAACATATGACCCATAAACAAAAAAAGAACATTGACACATATCTTAAGGTAACCCCGATTTAAGAATGATCAAAATGACTTTAAAACATCTATGATAAATACAATAAAAGTATTTCAGGGAAAGTTGGACATAATGAATGAGCAGATGGGGACTCTAAGAAGTGATAAAAAATCTATAAAAGTGAATCAAATGGAAATGCAATAATACAAAGTACAATATCTGAAATGAAAAATTTACTAGACAAGCTCAATCAGAGATAAGATATGGCATGAGAAAGTGTTAGTGGACTTGAGCATTGTACAAAATAAGTTATGAAACCTAAGAAACAGGAAAAAAGATTGGTTAAAAAAAGGGGGGCTCATGCCCAGCGTGGTGGCACACACCTGTAATCCCAGTACCTGGGAGGATGAGACAGGAGGATTGCAGGTTCAAAGGCACCCTCAGCAACTTAGTGAGGCCCTCAAAAATAAAATAGGGCTGCGGGTGTAGCTCAAAGGTAGAAAGCCCCTGGATTCAACCCACAGTACCACCAAAAAATGAAAGAAAAACAGGCTTAGTGATGAATATTAAAATTCCATGTGGCATGGTACATGTCACAGGAGTCTCACAGAAAAGAAAAGAAAAAACTGGGGAAAGAAAAAATAATGTTTAAGAATTATACCCCAAACTATCCCAAACTTTGTGTAAAATCCTACCTTCTAGAAAGATTGCTGAATCTTTTTTTTTTTTTTTTGTACTGGGGTGCCGGGGTCCAGCCTCGACGGGTCCGGGGGAATCCCTGAAGGAGGTGTAGGGTCGGCGGGGGAGTGAGAGACAGGAGGCCCAGCAGTTCAGTGAAGCTGCAGGCACTGTCTCTGCCCAGCGAGCATCAGACTTTATTTTTATACCTTTTTTACATCAGGAAGTCTTAACACTAACAATGTTCTGCTTAGTAAATCATGAAAAATATTTTTTACTTAGTACATCATAGGACTCTTTACAGTGCAGTCATTTACCCACAGTTATTAACAACCCATTGTCCAGATGGTCACAACATGTTCCCCACCAATTACTCAGGTCCCATGCAAACTTGCGTTTCTTCCCACAATGTAATCATTTGCATTGTTCTCGGAAATATCATGCTGCAATTATCAG
>PVJS01036272.1:8340-20639 GCA_004027185.1 Glis glis
TTTTTTTTTTTTTTGCGGTACCGGGGATTGAACCCAGGGGCGTTCTACCTCTGAGCTACACCCCCAGCCCTATTTTTTATACTTTATTTTGAAACCGGGTCTCACAAAGTTGCAGAGGGCCTCACTAAGGAGCTGAGGCTGGCCGCGAACCCGGATCCTCCGGTCTCTGCCTCCCAAGAACTGGGATTACAAGCATGCGCCACCACGCCCAGCTATTCTTTACTTTGAAACAAGGTCTCACTAAATTGCTAAGGCCCTTACTAAGTAACTGAGGCTGGCCTTGAACCTGTGATCCTCCTATCTCAGCCTCCCAAGTATTGGGATTACAAGCGCGCCACCACGCCCGGCTTTTATTCCTTATTTTTTTTGAAACAGTGTCTCGCAAAGTTGCAGAGGTCCTCACTAAGAGGCTAAGGCTGGCAGCGAACCTGCAATCCTCCTGTCTCAGCCTCCCAAGTACTGGGATTACAAGCGTGCGCCGCCATGCCCGGCTTAAATTCCAACCTCTTTAAAATAAGCTACAAGTTCCTCTGACTCCATGAATCACCCCGCAGGCTCCCATGTCACCTCATCCCTTCTGGACTCAGGTCTTAGCCGTGTACCCAGCTCCAGACATCACCCAATGTCCTGTGGCTCCACCCAGCTTTAGGGGCTGCTTTAGGTTGCCTGGCTGGTCAAGGGCGGGGCTGAGAGTAGAACTCAGGATCCCCTGGCCCAGAGATAGTGTGCTTCTTTCAACAATATTCTGCCCCTAGGCATATGCTTAGTAAGTCTGATACAACAAACGAGTGTGTTATTTCATAAAGTGTATGAAGTTAAATAGCTTGAGAATAAGATTCCTGAAAATGAGAGCGATGCTAGAAGAATCCCAGTCCTTTGGCTGTTTCAAGGGACTCCAGTAATTCCTTTCTTGTTTCTCTTTCTGTCAGCCAAACAAGGAGATCCAGAATAAGCTCTTCGATCGGATAGCCCGACATTACGCCTTTCTTTTGTTTCGTGGGACCAGGACCCGTTACGAAGAGGCGCTCTTGAAAGTGAGCATCAGCTGCTTAGAAACACACGATAGTAGGTTTCTATTCACTTCTGACGCCAAGAGAATGCCCTAAACATTCTTTCCATAAAAGAGTAGCTAGTAAGTTGTGACCTATCTGTACCCTAACTTGTAATGCTCACTGGGAAAGACATACTGATATATTTTAAGTGAAAAACAAAGCAATTTATACAACTCTATGTCTAAAATACATATGTTTGTATATGTATGTACAGCCATGCACTGCATAACAACAATTTGGTCATTGATGGATTGCATATTATGGCAGTGGTCCCATGGGATTATATTATCTAGAGACATCAGAGTTGTCTTTTTTTTTTTTTTGCGGTACCGGGGGTTAAACCCAGGGGCGTTTTACCTCCGAGCTACACCCCTGGCCCTATTTTTTATCCTTTATTTTGAAACCGTGTCTCATGTAGTTGCAGAGGGCCTAAGTAGCTGAGGCTGGCTGCGAACCCGGATCCTCTGGTCTTCGCCTCCCAAGTACTGGGATTACAAGCATGCGCCACCACGCCCGGCCCCAGAGTTGTCTTTCTATAACTACATTTTATGATGTTCATAGATGATGAAACCACCTAAAGATACATTCCTTAGAACATGTCCCCATCATTAAGTGGCACATGACTCTATGTGTATGTGCTATGAATAGAAAAATGTTTACCAACTGAGCAGTGGTTATCTTGGAGGAGCGAGGTTGTAAGAGACTTTCCTTTTCTGTTTTATATATTTCTATAGCATTTAAGTAAGCCTGGAATGTTAAAATTGAAAGGGTGAACATGCATATATACTTTTTGGAGAGTATTAGGATTGAACCCACAGATGTTTTTACCTCCAAGCTATACCCCCATTCCTTTTTATTTTTTACTTTGAAACAGGGTCTCACTAGGTTGCTGAGAGCCTTGGTATGTTGCCAAGGTTGTCTTTGAACCTGCGATCCTCCTGTCTCAGCCTCCCAAGTACTGGGATTACAAGCATGTGCCACCACAGATGGCTTGCATATGTACTTTATATATATGTGTGTGTGTATGAGTATATGTACTGAAGGGATTGCTGGAAGAAAATATATGTGAATACTTGCATGATCCGGGGTTATAAAGGACTGTCTAAATATGACCTGGAGGAAGAAAGCCATAAAGTCTTTCTTTCTTTATGGCTGAGGTTTCTTTCTTTATGGCTGCATTCCTAAAGAATGGGCGCTGTGTGGATGATGCCAAGGCCTGCCATTAGCTCAAGCAACAGCAAGGCCCTTTTGAATTAGGGTTGCAACAGCCTCTCGGTGCCTTGGTGGCTGGGTACAATGAAATTACTTCTTAGGCACTTCTATGCAGAGCACCCTGTGGCTTCTTCTCAAAGCAAACTTTTTCAAACAACTTTCCATTGTTACACTCTTGAGCCTGTGATGGGTAGGATCTTACTAATTCCTGAACTGCCCTTACTGCATTCTTTCTTTTGTCTTTGTGCAAATAATTTAATGCCTCTTCAACAACTGCATCTTTCTTGGCCCCAATTTTACATGCTTTTCTGCTTTCTCTTTTTTTTTTTTTTTTTTGTGGTACTAGGAAAGGAACCCAGGGGCATTCTACCTCCAAGCTAGACCCCAAACCCTATTTTTTATTCTTTATTTTGAAACAGGGTCTCACTAAGTTGCGGAGGGCCTCGCTAAGTAGCTGAGGCTGGCCGCGAACCTGCAATCCTCTGGTCTCAGCCTCCCAAGTACTGAGATTACAAGTGTGCGCCACCACACCTGGCTTTGCTTTCTCCTTTTGATTCTCACAATAAACCTGGCTAAAAGCCAACAACAGTAACCATAACACTGTCTGAATGGTCTACTGCTTTGAAATTTTTTCCACCAGATAATTAGTCCATCACCTTTAAATTCATCCTCACAGAAGGCCTCAGGAAGCCGGGCGTGGTGGCGCAGGCTTGTAATCCCAGTACTTGGGAGGTTGAGACTGGAGGATCTGGGTTCGCGGCCGGCCTCAGCTACTTAGTGAGGCTCTCCGCAACTTCGTGAGACCCAGTTTCAAAATAAAGGATAAAAAATAGGGCCGGGGGTGTAGCTCGGAGGTAGAATGCCCCTGGGTTCAATCCCCGGTACCTCAAAAAAAAAAAAGGAAAAAAGAAGGCCTCAGGACAAGGGCAAAATGTAGACAAATTATTTGTCAGAATGTAACATATGTGGGCTCTACTCCATTTCTTTCTTTTTTTTTTTTGTGGTACTGGGGATTGAACCCAGGGGCATTTTACCTCTGAGTTATACCCTATTTTTTATTCTTTATTTTGAAACAGGGTCTCACTAAGTTACAGAGGGCCTAAGTAGCTGAGGCTAGCTGCAAACCTGGATCCTCCTGTCTCAGCCTCCCAAGTACTGGGATTACAAGCATGCGCCACCACGCCCGGCTTCTACTCCATTTCTTTATGGAGTCCTCCTTGCCCTCGGAAACCTCATGAACATAGTCTTTACCATACACATTCCTATCAACACTCTGACCTGATCTCCCACTAGAATCACCCATTAAGCTCTGCTCACAACACTCTAAGGCTTCTCCTGCCTGCATCTCCAAACCTTTCCAAACTCCTCTCACAAACCAAAGTTTTCCGAACCTCCTCTTCCAAAGTTTTCTGAACCACATGGCCAGGTTTCGAAATAGCAGTGACCCCACTCCTGGTACCAATTTCTGTTTTAGTCAGCTTTTTCATTGCTGTGACCAAAATACCTGACAAGCACAACTTAGAGGAAGAAAGGTGTATTTGGGGCTCGCAGTTTCAGAAGTCAGTCTGTGATCAGCTGGATTCTAGGCAGAAACCACGGTGGAAACTTCAGGGTGTGGTGGGGGATGAAAAGATGCTCTTACCTCATGGCGACAGGAACCATGGGTGGGAGGAAGGGATGAGAGGGCTAGATAGTCTCCAAGGCCACGCCCCCATTGATCCACCTCCTCCAGCCACCTCTGAACCTCACCTGCCTCACCTCTGAACCTGGCTGCATTGTCTAACACATGAGCGTCTCTGGAGGACATTTTATATTCAAACCATACAGGGAGGGAGGAGGTTGTTGACCAAGCATAACACGATGGTCTAGGAGTGATCCTCAGGCAGGAAGAGGAGATGTGGAGGCAGCAGAAGTCAGAAATTGCTTCTCTTAAGAGGAAGAAGTAGGCATGGTGGTGCACGCTTGAAATTCCAGTACTTGGGAGGCTGAGACAGGAGGATCGCAAGTTCAAGGACAGCATCAGCAAGTAGTGAGACGCTCATCAATCTAGTGAGACTCTGCTTCCAAATAAAATTAAAACAGGGCTGTAGCTCAGAGATAGAATGCCCCTGAATTCAATCCCCAGTACTATAAAAAAAAAAAGGAAGAGGAAGGCAGTTGGGCACAGTAGCACATATCTGCTGTAATCCCAGTACTTGGGAGGCTGAGACAGAAGGATCACAGGTTCGAGGCCAGCCTCAGCAATTTAGCAAGACCCTCAGCAACTTAGTGAGATCCTGTTTCAAAATAAAAAATAGAAAGTGCTGGGGGTGTAGCTCAGAGGTAGAACACCCCTGGGTTTAATCCTCAATAATACACACACACACACACACACACACACACACACACACCACACACACCAGGAAGGCAGTTTGGTGTTGGGAAAGAATCTTATCACAGATCCTTTTTTAAGTCAAGGACTTTTTTGGGGGGGGGGTAATGTTGCGAAGGTTGCCTGAGCTCCTCTTGCCCCTGTTCCACAGAGGTTACCATCGACTTTGAGCAAAGGCCTGTACACCAGCTTTTGCTGTTGCTTCCCACAGTCCTGGTTCAACACGCACGAATTCAAGTCGACCATCTGCAACACCATGAGCATGTGGATTTCAGGTGAGAGCACTAACTCCTTCCTACTGGGGAAAGCAACTCCAGAAAAATGCTTTCCACTGGAGCCCAGGCATGTGCTCATCTGCCATACCACCCCTTCGTCAAGCCAATCTTCCTGTCTCTACTTATCATTAAAGAGAGTAAAGCCGGGCGTGGTGGTGCAGGCTTGTAATCCCAGTACTTGGGAGACTGAGACAGGAGGATTGCAGGTTCACGACCAGCCTCAGCTACTTAGTGAGGCCTCCACAACTTAGTGAGACCCTGTTTCAAAAATGAAGAATAAAAAAAAATAGGGCTGGGGGTGTAGCTCGGAGGTAGAATGCTCCTGGGTCCAATCCCCAGTAACAAAACAACAACAACAGCAAAAAACCATTAAAGAGAGTAAAGTGTAAGGTTAGCACCCCAAGGAGCATGAATTTTCTTGCTGCCTCAAAATGGTTCTGAAACATACATCCCTTCCTAATCCACTTGTGTGCCCAGCCACATCTTCAGGGAGCATGGAGCCCTCTCTTAACAAGATACCCCAATTTTTCCATGGGCTGAAGGACCCGAGAGCTGTATGCTGGTTAGATAGTCCCACCCTTCTACCCTCCATATGACCCAAATGACAACCATAGCCCCTCCCTCCAGCACACACAGTGCCAGCTCAGTGCTTGCTTTTTCAGCTACCCTTCAGTCCTCTTCTCCCCCTCCCCTGTTCCCCACCTCAGCCTAGACAATGCCATTAAAAGCTTCTATTTATTGGGATGTCCCCGTGTACTAGATATGGCACTAAGTAAGTGCCTTTTACATATCCTATTGTGTTGGGAGCCCCTAAGATCACCCCCATATTAGAAGAACTCATTAGTCATGGCTAAGCTTTATTACAGCCACGTAGTAAGGACACACAGCTGGATCACAGGGGAAAAACAGGCAGCATTTGGAGGATCCCCATGCAGCCTTCCTTAGCCTTCCTGTGGACTTCCCACAAGGAGTCACACAGAGCCCACTCTTCTCTCTGTGATGAAAACATAGCAACTCGTGTATGATTTTTGTTTTAATTTTTGTGGTACTGGGGATTGAACCCAGGGGTATTCTACCTCTGAACTACACCCCCCAGCCCTATTTTATTTTTTATTTTTGAAACAGGGTCTCACTAAGTTGTGGAAGACCTCACTAAATAGCTGAGGCTGGCCGCGAACCTGCAATCCTCTTGTTTCAGCCTCCCAAGTACTAGGATTACAAGCGTACACCACCATGCCTGGCTCTGTATGATGTTTTACCCAGAGATGCAGGGGCCCAAGTTTTCATTAGGGGTCATCATGAACATGCCTCTGTCTATCATGTATCACAATTTCAGGAAAGTGGGTGTTCAGCACAAGCCACAGTTTGTACAAACAATCCAGGCACAGTAAGCCCACTCTTTATCAGTTAAAAAAGTTTTATATCAGCGTAAGAAACTGGTTACAGCCAAGTTCCCAGACACCGGCCAAGGGCCAGCCTTGCAAGCCTTCCTAAGGCTTTTTCGAGGCTAGCAGTCGCAGGCCTGCTATGCTAATGCTTTTCTGTAACCCATTTAGTCCTCTTAACACGGAGGATTGAAGAAGTCCAACAGCAAACAAATGGGGGCAAGTATTAGTTCCAGGACTGGCTCACTCTGGAGCCAGTCCTGATCACTGTGGCCTCCTGCCTCCCCATCCTCTGACCCTCTTTGTTTTAGTCACCATTCTCACCACTGTCACTCACATACCTGACATGGAAAACTTAGAGAAAGAAGTTTATTTGCTCACAGTTCTGGAGATTTCAGTCCATGTTAGACTGGCTTCCAAGCAAGAACTAGGACTGCAGGTCCTCAGGGAGAAGGGAGGGAGGGAGGGAGGGAGAGAGAGGTCTTGTGCCAGCTCATGGTGGCAGAGGAGAGAGGAGCAGGAAGCTACAGCAGCTTGCCCAGGGAAAACACTGTCCCCGGCCATGCCCCCAGGGACCCTTCCCCAGCGGCCAAGTCCTTTCTCCGGCACCTTGTCTACTACATGAGGTTTGGGGACATTTAAAAATCGAAACCATAACATTCTCCTTGCTGTTCCTTCTTCCTATTCTCTTTTTCGTCCAAGTCTGTACCTCCTTCTCCCACTTACCCCCAGTAATAAGCCTCCTGTCCATTCACTTAGTCCAGTGGAGCCAGCAGCTTTGCAGCGTGGCTCAAATTTCTCAAGTAATCCTTGGAAACATCACCATTTCTGAGAACCCATTTCTGACACTCAGCTGAAAGCGTCATAATATGTTTAACAACCACTTGTTAAGCACCTACTTATTATGTGCCAGGTCCAGCAGGAAGTCCTGGAGGCACAGAGATGAACACACCGAGCCCCTGCCCTCAGGGAGCTCACAGTGCAGCCAGAACAGGGGAGAGAGGGAGGAAGGTGAACAGCTGCCCCGCCTCCATGTTTGCACCGCACATCACAGACCACAGCGTGCAATCCGGCCCTCACACCCAGCCATCAGGCAGGGCAGGTGGCATCATCCCCATTTTCCAGGGCTCTAGAGATGTTGTGACTTGTCCAAAGCCACAAGGCCAGTATGGGGGTGGCCGGTACTGAAAGCCCAGCCTCCCTGGAACCAGCAGGGGTCTAGAGGCCTCTGTCTTCCTCTGGGTGCTCGGCCTGTGTTCTCTTTAGCAAAACCATCTATTATCACACTCTACTTCTCTTAGGGACATATCCTTATATACAGAGCTATAACAGTTGGGACTACTCAGAACTGGACCCAGAGAGATCCCGGAGAGAAGAATTAATGTTACAGAGAAAACGTCTGATAAAGGGTAAGGCATCAGTTATGGCTTCCTGCCCCTCTGCTCCTGCTATACCCAACCACCATCTAACAGAGGCAGGGGAGAGCTAGAGCACTGATGTCCCCAGGCCAGGTTCTCAGGGAAGTAAGGACCCCAAACCAGCTCCCCAAATGACTGAAATGCCAATGCTTATGAATCATAGAGTTGTCACAACATAATTGTTGGGATGAAGGAAATGGGATTTTATATTTGAATAGTAGATTTCTGTTAATGGATGTCTATGATGTACCCAGCACTAGGCTGGGCTCCGTATCCACTTTCTTTTATCCTCATGACAACTTGCTGAAGGACACACTAAATCTACAAACAAGGAAAATTTACAAACAAGAAAACTGAAGTGCAGGGAGCAACTTGCCCAGGGTCATCTTTTTTTTTGCCGTACCAGGGATTGAACCCAGGGACGTTCTACCTCTGAGCTACACCCCAGCCCTATTTTTTTATACTTTGTTTTGAAACCAGGTCTCACGAAGTTGCAGAGGGCCTCACTAAGTAGCTGAGGCTGGCCGCAAACCCAGATCCTCCTGTCTCAGCCTCCCAAGTACTGGGATTACAAGTGTGCGCCACCACGCCCGACCAGGGTCATCTTTTTATTTCATGCGACAGTTAGGTCACAAACCCTGTGAGCTAAACCACGCCTGGTTCATTCAGGTGGTTTCTTTTTTTTTTTTTTTTGCGGTACTGGGACTTGGATTCAGGGGCATTCTACCTCTGAGCTACACCCCCAGCCCTATTTTTTATTCTTTATTTTGAAATAGGATCTCACTCAGTTGTAAAGAGCCTCACTAAGTAGCTAAGGCTGGCCGTGAACCTACAATCCTCCTGTTTCAGCCTCCCAAGTACTGGAATTACAAGCGTGTACCACACCTGGTTTATTTATTTATTTATTTATTTTTGCGGTACCGGGGATTGAACACAGGGGCGTTCTACCTCCGCGCTACACCCCCGGCCCTATTTTTTTATACTTTATTTTGAAACCGGGTCTCACGAAGTTGCGGAGGGCCTCACTTAGTAGAAAGAGAGAGAGAGAGCTGAGGCTGGCCGCGAACCTGGATCCTCCGGTCTCCGCCTCCCAAAGTACTGGGATTACAAGTGTGAGCCACCATGCCCGGCTTATTTAATTTTTTTTTTTTAATTTTGAAACAGAGTCTCACTAAGTTGCTGAGGCTGGCCTCAAACCTGTGATCTTTCTGTCTCAGCTTGGCTATCTTCAAATTTAACAGGTTATGAGCTTGATAGTTTTCTATTTTTTGTTTTGTTTTCTGTTGGGGGGGGTTGGTGGTGCTAGAAATTCAACCCAGGGCCTCATGCATGCTAAGTATATGCCCTATCATGAGATACACCCCAGTCCTAAATTTTCTTTTCTAAACCTTTAATCTAATATTTATTTATGTTTTATAGGGTTGTGAGTTGTTTTTCTTTTGAATGCAATACTTTTTTTTTTTTTTTGCGGTACCGGGGATTGAACCCAGGGGTGTTCTACCTCCGCGCTACACCCCCGGCCCTATTTTTTATATTTTATTTTGAAACTGGGTCTCACGAAGTTGCAGAGGGCCTCACTAGGTAGAGAGAGAGAGAGAGAGAGAGAGAGAGAGAGAGAGAGAGAACTGAGGCTGGCCACGAACCCAGATCCTCCGGTCTCTGCCTCCCAAAGTACTGGGATTACAAGCGTGCACCACCACGCCCGGCGCAATACTTTTTTTTCATGTAAATAACGTGTTTGTCCTGAGCACAAAGCTGTGTGGACAATATCCTTTAATTAGCTCACCAGCCCTTGGAGGTGGATGTATTCATGCTCTTTAACAGGACCTGAGAGGTGAGGTAACTTGCGCAAGGTCACTTAGCAGATGGAATGCACGGAGAGGCTTTAGTTGGCCTGAGGCTGCTGCTCTGTGGGCGTGTTTGGGGTGCTCTGTGGGCATGTTTGGGGTGCTCTGTGGGTGTGTTTGGGGTGCAGTGTTTCAGGGCCTGTCTCCAAGCTGCCAGTCTGAATCTCAGCATCCTGTGACCAGAAGGGACTAAAGAACAGCTTCTTCCCTTCCTTAGGAAGAAATTACTCTTTCCTCACCTCTAAGAGATTCTCCTTCCATAAGCCAGGCCTGGACAAGAGGTGCCACCACCCTCAGGTAAGTGGGGAGGCACAGGCTCCCCTGGGAGCCCCTACACTGCAGAAACCCTGGGTTCTCTGGAGATCGATGGCCTCCTGTCGATGGCATATGTCTGCGCCCCGCCCCGCTCCACCCCATCTTCTCAGGGAGGGACCCTGGTGGCCCCAGGTGGCCCATGGATGAGTGGAGCACTGAGGGGCAATGACGGGCAGTGGGGGAGCAGCCCCGGCTGCAGTGGGACATGCTTTCCTGTCTTTCCTTCCCCATTAGTCCTCAGGGCAGACCTCCACCTGGCTATCACACCTTCTTCTCCCCCATTGATGTTCCCTTCGACATCCCTCTCACCAGCACCCCCTCTTGCCTTTCCACTCCCAACGCACTAGTTTGAGCTCCCACCACTACTCCAGTGGGCTCCTAACTGGCCTCCCTCAGGCCCTGGGGTCCCCCATAGTCTTCTCAGAGTGCAAAACTATTACATCTCCCACTGCTGCGTGGCCCTGTCCCACACCCCACCCCAAACACCTCCTTCCACCCCACATAAGTAACACCTGCCATTCCTGAGAAGGCTTCCGCTCACCTTTGGGGTAGACTGACCTGCAAGGCCCTGTCCCGTGTGGCCCAATCCCGTCTCTACACCCTGGGTTCTGGGGACTCTGCCACAGGGCCCTCTTTCAGTTCCTCATATACTCCCCAGTCCCTCCCTAAACTTGGCCTGTGCACTTGCAGTTCCTGTTGTCCAGGTAAGTCCCCATCACCGCTGCTGTTGCCGTCATCAGAGAGGCCACATTCGTAGCTGCCATTAACCGAATGCCACAAATCATAGGCAATTTTTCCCCCAGAGATCTGGAAAAAAAACAGGATTTGGCAAAATGAATTAGGTCCTTCACTTCCTGTTATTCTAAATAAAACTTTACTGGCACACAGCCAAGGCCACACCTTTACTCTTGTCTACAACCATCTGCGCACCGAAATAGCAGAGTTGAGAACTTGCAATGGAGACTTCATGGCAGAAATGAGTATTTGCTATCTGACTCTTTGCAGAAAAATGTTGATGAGTCCCTGCTCCAGGAAGTGCATACTCATCCTTCTGTCTCTGCTCAGGTTCTTGTAGGGGAGGGAAAAATACCTTTCTTCTACCCTCTTAGGCGTAGTGTATGGAGCCCTGCAAGTTAAACTGACAAAAAGATTGTTTTATGTTAATTTTTTTTTGTGGTACCAGGGATTGAACCCAGGGACATTTTACCTCTGGGCTACACCCCCAGCCCAGTTTTTTATTCTTTATTTTGAAACAGGGTCTCACTAAGTTGCGGAGGACCTCACTAAGTAGCTGAGGCTGGCTGTGAACCCAGATCCTCCAATCTCAGCCTCCCAAGTACTGGGATTACAAGCGTGCGCCACCACGCCCGGCTGGTTTTTTGCAATACAAGCTCACATCCCTTCCTTTCTGAGCACTCATGTAATTATTGAGTCATTACTCTGACTGTGACTGTCTCCCCACTAGTCTTTAAGCTCTGGGCCAGCATCCCCATTTCTGATGTCTAAGTGCTCCCCATTTTGTGGTGCTGGGGATGGAACCTAGGGCCTTCCTCATGCTAGTCAAGGACACTACCACTGAGCCACATCCCCAGCCCTTTTTAAATTTTATTTTGAGAGCTGGGCATGGTGGTACACACTTGTAACCCTAGTAATTGGGAGGCTGAGACAGGAGGATCGCAGGTTCGAGGCCAGCCTCAGTTACTTAGTGAGGCCCTCCGCTACTTAATGAGACTCTGTTTCAAAATAAAGAATAAAAAATAGGGCTGGGGGTGTAGCTCAGAGGTAGAATGCCCCTGGGTTCAATCCCCAATACCGCAAAATTAATTAATTAGTTAATTAATTAATTTTATTTTGAGACAGAATCTCACTAGGTTGTCCAGGCTGGCCTCGAACTTGAGATCCTCCTGCCCTAGCCTCCAAGTTGCTGGGATTTACAGGTGTGTGCCATTGCACCCAGCAACCCCAGAACTTCTTGAAAGATTTATGTGTACACACATCCCCTTTCCCCACCTGACAGGTATGCCTCAGCTTCTCCTGTGGGGCACGGACCTGGGCCAGCTGCTGGGCCACTCTTGCTGCATGGCAGGAGGGACGCTGTGTTTGCACTCAGCAGTCCTTCTCTAATCCATTTCATAGGGCTGGCCACTCCCACCTCCTCTTCCTTTTTAATTTTAAATTTTTTGTGCATGTGTGGTACTGGGGATTGAACCCAGGGAATTCTACTTTCAAGCTACACCCCCAGCCCTTTTTTTTTTTTTTTTTGCGGTACCAGGGATTGAACCCAGGGGCATTCTACCTCCGAGCTACACCCCTGGCCCTATTTTTTACTGTTTATTTTGAAACAGGGTCTCACTAAGTTGCGGAGAGCTGAGGCTGACCCTGAACCTGCGATCCTCCTGTCTCAGCCTCCCAAGTACTGGGATT
>PVJS01036273.1:0-20538 GCA_004027185.1 Glis glis
GAGAGAGAGAGAGAGAAAGAGAGAGACAGGGAGAGAGAGAGAGAGAGAGAGCTGAGGCTCCCCGAGAACCCGGATCCTCCGGTCTCCGCCCCCCAAAGTACTGGGATTACAAGCGTGCGCCACCACGCCCGCTGCCCTCTTAGATTTTAATGGCTGGTTTTCATACCTTGAAACTTATTAGGTATTTCTATTTCACATGCAAATATGTGGTGATTTTTGTATATTTGCTCTCAGAGAAATAGATCCACAAAATAGCACCTGTTGGGATGTTATGTTTTCCCCTTTGGAAATACAGATTCTGTATTGTTTTTGTTGTTATTTTCTTTAAAACATATGGTTATTCCCCATTTATTTATGGTTTTGTAAGTTGTTCACATTAGAAATGATGACCTTGTTTTCTCATGACCTGCAGAAACAGTTTACTAGTCAGCTGGATGGTTTGTTAACATCACTTTATTTTTCCAACAAATTATGTACATTCTTACCATTCAGTCTTTCTTCTCACTTCTGGGATACCTCTCTGCAGCATTTGAATCACTTAAGCAACCTGGAATAATCATACTTCTAGACTGTCCAGTTGGCCAAGACATGTGATTGTCTAGATGCTATTTTCTCCTTTTAAAAAATCTCCCTTTTTTAATTCCAGTGGGATGGTAATGCTTTGTTAGTTTAACAAAAATTGACCTCATCTTTTCACATAAGCTTTGGATAATCCTACTTGAAAAAAAAGGATGTAGACAGAATGCTATTTGCAAAGATTCTCTTTGCCTAGTTATACTGCCTTTTTTTTTTTTTTTTTTTTTTGCGGTACCGGGGATTGAACCCAGGGGCGTTCTACCTCCGCGCTACGCCCCCGGCCCTACTTTTTATACTTTATTTTGAAATCGGGTCTCACGAAGTTGCGGAGGGCCTCACTAGGTAGAGAGAGAGAGAGAGAGAGAGAGAGACAGGGGGAGAGAGAGAGAGAGCTGAGGCTGGCCGCGAACCTGGATCCTCCGGTCTCCGCCTCTCAAAGTACTGGGATTACAAGCATGCGCCACCACGCCCGGCAGTTATACTGCCTTTTTATTCTCGTTTTTGATACCTATATTATTGGGTCCTACAATTCATGTTAGGGTTTTGTTTTTTGGTTTTGGTACTTTTGAAGTTGCCGTGTCTTGAGGAAACCATACTGCCTCACATTGGTCGCTGGGCAGTGTCAACATTTATTTCTTTCTAGTAGAAGCATATTTGGAGGCTTTCGTGCTCAGTAGTGTCTCCCTGGATGAGGGATGCCTGCCCATCTCAAAAGGGCCATATGGTGTGAGCAGAACATAGAGTCAAGTTGATGTTTTGGGTCCAGCAGCAGCAGTTCTCCCTGCCTTGCCCTATCTTAGCCTCTTATTACCCTCTCATTTTTTTTTTTTTGCCTCTCTCTAGAGCCATGTACGTTAGAGGGCTGGTGTGTTGGTTAGGAGTGCCTTCAACTATTATTGTAGCAGTTCATCTGGCTAACAGTGGGGTAAACAGAGGAGTTTCTTGTCCCCAGGAGACAAGGAGATTGGAGATAGAAAGGTGCTTGTGCTGGGTCAGAGGTTTAGTGATGGTGGACTTCACTCCATGCCTCAAATCCACATTCATGGCAAGCGAAGAACCGGGCTAGCTAATTGAGTGACTTTATCAGAAAAAGACAATGCCTTCTCTGAAGCTCCTAGCCCACCTGTGCTTACATCTCACTGGTCTGCTCTGCATCTAATAGCACCCTCCAGCTGCAAGAGAAGCTAGAAAAAGCAATCGTAAACATTTCTGTCCTGCAGCTAGCAAAAGAAAGGGGGTTGGGAATATTCAGTGGATGACCAGAGAATAGGGCCACCTCTGCCCAAGATGGATCACTCCATTCTACTGTCCTGGGAGCACCTTTCGTGTCCCTCATAAGAAGCCTTTTCTAAACACTCAGAGTTCTCCACTATGAACCTATCTGGCTCAACAAGTCATCATCAACTAGACAGAGCATGCTCCCTGGGCAAGGACTGCATGTGCGAGTGGAACTCTGTCGAAGTCCGTGAGAGACAGTGCTCAGTGGAGGTTTGCTGAAAGATGAATGGATATGTGGGGTGTGTGGATCTCACTGTTGCCTGGAGCCAGATGCTGGAGGTAAACAGAGAGTGCTGAATGAGGAAATCTCTCCACCTGACAACCCATTCTCCTCCGTGGGCATTCCCCTGGTGAAATGTGAAACCACAACTCTGACCACTTGTATTCATTAAGGTACAATGGGGAGTTTTTGCCAAAGCTGTGCTGGCTTATGTGTTATAGAAATATTCCAGTTTGGGACAAATAGTAGTCTTTCTGCCTTCCTAAAATTTTCATACATAGGCTTAAAGAGTTACAGTCATTTGGTCATTGATGATATAAGTCTGAGGTCACCGTAATAATCAATACAATTCTCTGAAATGAGCAAATGTTCTAAATATCTATTCATAGGAATTTTTTTTTTTTTTTGCGGTACCGGGGATTGAACCCAGGGGCGTTTTACCTCTGCGCTATACCCCCGGCCCTATTTTTTATACTTTATTTTGAAACCGGGTCTCACGAAGTTGCAGAAGGCCTCACTACATAGAGAGAGTGAGAGAGAGACGGAGAGAGAGAGAGAGAGCTGAGGCTGGCCGCGAACCCGGATCCTCCGGTCTCTGCCTCCCAGAATACTGGGATTACAAGCGTGCGCCACCACGCCTGGCCATAGGAATTATTTTTGCTTATACCTGGTAGGCATATAATTTAAAATGCAGCTTATACTTCGTGGAATTTATCCTAACAATATAATTAAATGAGTATGCAAAGATGCATGTGGAAATTTTTTTATAAGTGTTTTATAATGAAATTTGGAAAAGTTCCAACTTGTCACTAGGACTTGGGCTAAATGGATAGCAGAACACTATGGAAGCATTACAAATGATCACAAACATTCAGATTGCATAGAAGTGTTGCTGAGTATATCAGATAGGCTATGTATATGTGAGGCATGAACCTCTTCTCAGTTTGCTAAACTAATTATGCATATATGTTAACTAAAATTTTAAATAATGGTTCTCTCTTGATGATGATTTTTCCCACATTCTTTAAGTTATTATGCATTGTTTAATTTTTAAGTAACGTATACATACTTATTTTACATTCCCCAAGATGTAGTTTTTACAAAGCGTGCTTAAAATTAATGGAAAAATAATGTGCAGCACAATGCACAAAACTTCAGTTGAGTAGAATCAAACAAGATGAGTGATACTGGAACAATTCCTGAATTAACAACCTTTCTTATTTTATGCGCATAAGAGGGTAAAATCAGAACAAAACAAACTGTAAACCAGGAATATACTGTCATTAATAGTTTCAGCACATGTTTTGAAATATGTTTCCTCCTGTTCCCCCAGACCTTAGTCTATCACAGTGAATAGTAGCCATGACTAAAAAGTCCTGGCAGTTCCTTTCTTACTGAATAAAATGACTGAACTGTGTGAAACACAAGTAGACTAATGCATTTGTGAAATATTTTCAACATCAAGGACTAAACAAAATATTTTCTGAAAAGTCTTAAGTTTAACCAAAAAATTAAAAAAATAAATTCACAACTCTATCCCTTAAAGATTCAGATTGTTTACCATAGAAAAATGAAAGAAGTGACTTAAAAATTCCTCTTTGAATTTTCAGAATATCAAAGTACTAGAATTGAACTAAGAGCAATTCAGTTATAATGTTTGTTCTGCTTTTTTATAAGTAGCATAATTGTTAATAGCAATGTTCTGATGAACCGATATGGAAAATGTAATAGAAAACAAAGGGCATAGTCACAGAAAGTGAAGGGTCAAATGTTTTCTCTCATATGTGGAAGCTAGGGAGTAATCAGGATACCGTAGGGGCTTCAGATAATGGAGGAGAAACTTCAGTGGAGTCAGGGAGGTGGTCAAGGGGAATGGGGGAGGGAGAGGGAGGACCAATGAAGGAATCACTTTCATTGTGTACATATGTGAGAATACCAATGTCAATCTGAATACCATGTATGGGGAAGGGGGAATGGAGAGGGAGCCGGGCGAAAGCCCACCAAGTGCTGTGTGCATGTATGTCACTATCACTATGAACTACATTATGATGTGAGACTATAATGCACCAATAAAAGTATTAAAAAAAGAAAACAAAGGACATAACATCAGTCTTGTGGAATGCTGGATAGCTCCCTAAAGAGAGAGAGCAAGAGCGAGAGCGAGAGCGAGAGAGAGAGAGAGAGAGAGAGAGAAAGCACCCCAGAAGAAAATTCTCAAAGCCTAGAATAGACCTAATGCCTTGATTGTGGAATATGTTAAGTATTATTCATCTTCTTGTCCATGTAAGCCCATACATGAAAGTAGAGTCTTTAGGCTAAAGAGTAAAGATTTAATTCTGTATAGCTTAAGAAAATAGATCTATCTAGCCTTTTGTTCTTTTTTCTTTTTAGCAGTGTTATTTCTTACACTTTTATTGATGCATTGTAATTATACATCACAGTGAGATTCAAAGTGACACATTCATACATGTGTACATCACTAGATGTCTTCTCCTCCACATCTCACCCCTTCCCTACACATGGTAGTGAGATTGGTACTGATATCTTTATTTATAGACATATTATTTGAACTGTTCCCTTCCTCAAGCCCCATTTCCTCCCCCTTCATTTTTTTCCTCCAGTCCCCTTCCACTATTCTACTGGCATCTCTCCTCATTTATTTGAAGTCCCTTTTATTTCCTATTTTCTGTCTAGCTTCTACATAGGAGATACGACACCTGACTATCTCAGACTAGCTGATCTCACTTAGCATAATATTCTCCAGTTCCATCCATTTTCCTGCAGATGACATAATTTTGTTCTTTATGGCTGAGTAAACTTCTATTGTGTGTATATACTACATTTTCTTTATCCATTCATCTATTGACAGGCACCTAGGTTGATTCCATAATTTAGCTATTGGGAATTGTGCTGCTATAAACATGGGTATGTATGCATCATTATAGTATTCTAACTTTAATTCTTTAGGGAAAAAAAAAACGAGGAGTGATATGACAGGGTCATATGGTGGTTCCATTCCTTGCCTTTTGAGGAACTTCCATACTGATCTCCATAGTAGTTGTAGTAATTAACCAAAGAGTTCCTATTTCTTCACATCTTTGACAGGATTTATTATTGTTTATTCTATTGATGATTGCCATCCTAACTGGAGTTGATGTGATCTCAATGTAGTTTTGATTTGCATTTCTCTGATTGCTAATGATGTTGAAATTTTTTTCATATTTGTTAGCCATTTGTATTTTTACTTTTGAGAATTGTCTAGTCAGTTCAATTGCCCATTTTTTAATTGTGTTATTTAGATTTTTGTGTTAAGTTTTTTTTAGTTCTTTATATATGCTAGATATTAGTTCTCTACCACAGAAATAGACGACAAAGATTTTCTTCCATCCTGTAGATTCTCTTCAAACTCTTATTTCCTTTGCTGCACAAACACTTTTTAATTTGATGCCACCCCATTTATTGATTCTTGATTTTATTTCCAGAGCTTTAGGGTTCTTATTGAGGAAGTGTCTACCAGTGCCTATATGTTGGAGCGTTGGTGCTATGCTTTCTTCTACTAATTGCAGAGTTTCTGGTCTAATTTCTAGATCTTTGATCCATGTTGAGTTGACTTTTATGAAGGTTGAAAAATAGGATGCTATTTTCATTTTTCTACATATGGATATCCATTTTTCCCAGCACCATTTGAAAAGGCTGTTTTTTCTCCAACCTTTGTTTTTGGGACCTTTATCAAAAATCAATTGGCTATAAGTGTTTAAGCAGATTTATTTTTCATTTTTACCAGTCTTTCCTACAAAGAAACATTAATAATCTTTCTTTGTAAATCTCAACTTATTTTTTCTTTTATGAATTTGTTATAGGTAGAAATCAAGAAAAATAATTCTGAATTTCTCTTTTCAGATGAAGGTTTTCAACATTAGATTTAAAGGTTAAAGTTATTTTTCACCAAAAAAATCTTTTATCTTCAATAAATCCAGCTCCCATCTCCTTGGGTCACCTGCCACTAGAAAGGAAAAGAGTATTTTAGGTAGAACTCATTTTCTCCTTACATGGTAAGACATATTTCACACCTACTTTATCAAAAACTAAATAAAAATATTACACCCTAAGTTTTTTGACTTTTCTGATGGAATGCTCTTGTTCATTCAGCTCCCTGAAATGCAGTAATTGTTTATGGTAAAATTAGATCTGTACTTAGTTCCTTGGTCTTGGTCAAAACAGGTGAATAAAGTAAGCCTAAACATGTATTTATCTCTTCCCTGCCAAACACACACACACACACACACACACACACACACACACGCACACACACACAGCATGTGTTGAAATTTGAAAATGTGGTTTAAAAGCAGAAATGTTCCTTGGATTTGCGTGCATGTATGATGCTGCTACCCTGACATGTATCAAAATATATAATTACAATGCACCAATAAATGAATACTTAAAAAAGTAAAAATAAATAAGTGATAAAGAAAGAAAAAGATATATATTTTGGACTTTTTTAAAGAGTCAGTTAGTTTACTATTTCATTGTACTAGTTCAGAAGTTTGGAGACAATTACTGATACTTTATTTTGAATCCGGTCTCACGAAGTTGCAGAGGGCCTCACTAAGTAGAAAGAGAGAGAGAGAGAGACAGGGAGAGAGAGAAAGAGAGAGAGAGAGAGAGAGAGAGAGAGAGAGAAAGAACTGAGGCTGGCGGAGAACCCGGATCCTCCGGTCTCTGCCTCCCAAAGTACTGGGATTACAAGCGTGCGCCACCACGCCCGACAGGAATTTTTAAATTCCAGGTAACACGGCTAAACTGTTCCAATTCTAATTAGCATGTGATTTAGTGTTTTTGTTTTATTTTGTTTTTCTTTTTGTTTTTAGGGAATCTGAACAAAGTTTCTTTTTAAGAAAGACAAAATTACTGTAAGGAAAACATAAATCACACTAATACAATAAAAGTTGGAGTAAACAATACAGATGGCACCAGGTACCATGGCACACTTTTGTAATCCCAGTTACTCAGGGAGGCTGAGGCAGGAGGATCTCAAGTTTGAGGAAAGCCTGGGTAACTTAGCAAGAACCTATCTCAAAATAAATAAAAAGGGCTCAGTGGTAGCATGCTCTGGAGTCCAATCCCCAGTAACCCCCCAACACACACATTCAAATGACAATGTCTTAAAGAACTTCAAACTGACTAATAGAATAGTAGTTTATTCAGGTGTGATTTGAAGAAATGCTATTCACTCTTCCTCACATCTGGGTTTGGTGTGTATATTTGCAGAGAGAAATTGTTGCAGGGCACCATTTTGACCAACACCATGACGAAGTGATGGTCATGTCCTTCAGCTAGAGAGAAGTGCGGTGGAGGCTACTGATTTCAGTGCATCTCCACCAAACTCTGAGAGTGAGGACAGCTGGAGCTTGTAAAAGAGTAGAGTCAGAACTCTTTACTAACCAATGTCATTTCTTAGGACCACTGATGTAAGCACAAGCCACCAGACATCAGATACTCCTTAAGCTCCTCTCTCATGTTAGACCCTGTATCAACGAGACAGCAGTGAATGAGACAGCCTGACACCCTTTCAAACACAAAGTTTATGTCTAGTAACAGGAGTCAAACAGCAAACATGCAAACAGGCCAGTGAAATAACTGCAGGTCCAAAAAAGTGCTGTGAAGGAGGTGTGTTTGGCTTAGGTGGGTAGTTAGTGACCAGGAGTGTTGCTTTGCTTAAAGTGGGTAAGGGAGGCCTCTCAGAAGGCATGACATGTGGGTTATCTGAATTACTAAAAGGAGGAAATCTTTTCCAAAAATAATTTGTCAAGCACAAGTAACAGCAGAGTCAAAGACCCTGGGCATAGATCTACGCTGATTTGTCATCAGCTCAGAAAGGGGCCAATGTTCTTCAAGTAAAGTAAACAAAAAGAGTGGTAGAGGTAGAGTTAGATTTAACTTCAAGGTGCCTGTTCTTCAACCACCTGTAGCTCCTCACTCACAAGACAGGTAGCTATGCAAGAAGGTGTGTGCAGTCAGCAATCTACACTGGAGCCATGAGACAGTGTGACGGTTTGGATCTGGAATGTCCCCCAAAGTCTGGTGCTGAAAGCAAGGTTCCCGATGCAGCAAGCAAAGAGGCGGGGCTTTGGGGAAGTGATTGGATCCTGAGGGCTCTGACCTCATCAGGGGATGAATCTGCTGATGGCTGAATGGACTACTAGAAGCGGAACCTAGTTGGAAGAAGTTGGTCACTGGGAGTGTGCCCTGGAAATCTTTTTTTTTCTCATACTTTTATCAGTGCATTATAATTATACATCACAGTGAGAATCAAAGTGATACATTCATACATGCACACATCACTTGGTATATTCCCTTCACATCTCATGCTGCCCCCGCCTTCCTTCCCTGTACTTGTTAGTGAGATTGGTAGTGATCTGGAAGGCTTTATCTTCTCCCATCCCCTTCATCCATGCTCCCTCTCTCTCTGTTTCCCAGCTGCCATGAGCTGAGCAGCTTTCTTCTGCCATGCCCTTCTGCCATGATGTTCTGCCAAAATTCAGCCCAGAGCAATGGAGCTGGCCAAGCATGGACTGAACCCTCTGAAACTGAGCCAAAATAAATCTTTCCTCCTCTAAGTTCTTATCTGGTATTTTGGTCATAGCAACAACAGTCTGACTAATTCAGTCATCTGTGAATGTATTGAGAGGTTGTAAACCAGTGGAACTTGATGAGGGAATAAAGAAGAGAATGGGCAGCCTAAAATTTAGAGATCTAGAAGAGGAGGAACCATAAAATGGGACTGAGAAGCAACACACAGTGAGGTAGGAGGAAGAGCATAGATGGCTGCCTGATTTTGTAGGGAAGAAAGCGATTTAGGAAGGAAGGGGTGGTCAACCTTGCAGACTGCTCTGTGGTATCAAATAGAAAATGGACAACTGGCTTTGTAAGAGATAGGATACTGGCAATCTTGCTAAGTGGATTTAAGAGAAAAGAGTGATAAAGAAGTAAAACAACAATATCTTGGGGCATTTTATGGTGAAGGGGAACAGATAAAATAAGATAGTAGCTGGAGAAGTGGGACCAAGAGAGATTTGTTTGGGGTTTGGGCAATTTGTTTACTTATTTGAAAGTCTGGGAGGGCTCTCTCCTGGGTGGGAAGGGGATTGCAGAGATGAAGAGATTGACAATGCAAAGGAGAGAGGGATAACGCAGGAGCTTAGCTCTTATGGCAAGAGAAGCCCTGAATGCTGTGAGGAAGACAGTGCTCCTGTGGAAGCGTTGACCTTAAATAAAAGCAGGAATTCACCTTCCATTGTAGAAAGAGAGCAGAGGACCTGAAACAGATTCAAGGGGTTGATGGGAGTGATGGTCAGAAGATGAAATAGAACTCATCCATTGCATCTGTTTTCTCCTGTTTGGATAGCAAAGCAAGTTCGCTAGGAAAGATTCATGAGACCATCTGACACCATATGAGACTCAGGGTAACAAATCTGAAGTGTGTTCAGCCAGTGGAATCAGATGATTCTCCCTGGGATTTTTCAGCTGGACCGATCCAGGAGCAACTGGATTTGCTTAAACATATGTGGGGATTTTCCAGGAGGGTATGATTGAAATGTGGAGAGCAAAGTATATAAAGGGAATGCAGTGTTACATCCTAGAATAAAAGCTGAAAAGGGGCCAGGTGTGGTGGCACACACTTGTAATCCCAGTACTTGGGAGACTGAGACAGGAGGATTGCAGGTTCATGGCCAGCCTCAGCAATTTAGCAAGGCCCTCTGCAACTTAGTGAGACCCTGTTTCAAAATAAAATAGGGCTGGGGCTGGGGATGTAGCTCAGAGATAGAATGCCCCTGGGTTCAATCCCTAGCACAGAGAGAGAGAGAGAGAGAGAGAGAGAGAGAGAGAGAGAAGCTAGCAGCAACAATAAAATCTGAAAAGGAAGAAACTGAAGGCAAGAGGGGGCGACGGCTAGTGAAAGGGTGAAAAGGTCTGTGGATTTGAAGATCTGTAGGAATGGAGTGCTAGAACAAGCGCACCAACATGCAGGCGGTGGTTAATGATTGAGATGCTCATAGTGTCTATTTTGTAGGCAACGTAAGATGGTTGGACATAGATGTAGCATGTGACCATGTGGGTGGATGTCTGAAGTAGACTGGGAAAGGAGCTGGATAATTTTAAGGGGGAGGAAGGAGAAATGGTTTGGAAACAACCAAAGGGAGCAAAAAGGACACACACTCTACTACCAGGCCCTAAGTTATATGAGGTAGGAAAGAAAATATTCTGTACCTGAAAGGATTGCAGAGGTTTCTTAAAGAGACAGCCCATTTCTAATAGAATCATAGGGCAGTCAGAAAGTGCAGTCAGTGTCTGGGAAACATAGACTACTGATAGTGACAAAGGTGACCTTGGATAGTAGGTGGGGTGAAACTGCTTCTGGAAATCTCTCAGAGGATGGTTGGTAATATGATAGTGTCCAAAGCATTTAGCTGGGGCCAATGCACAGATGTTTTGTTTCCCAGGCACTGGGCATAAGGGCTGGACAGGAGCTTCTTCAGGGGACTCCTTGTTAGCTTCCTCAGCTGGGGGTACCAGGGAAGGAACTGAGCTGGCCATTCACAAGTCAGAAGATGCCATGCCAGCTGGGAACAGATAACCAGCAGAAATTTCTGAGCCTCCAATCTTCCAGTGGCAATAGGAGCATCACTGACTATACCTATATGTTTTTGGACAGAATCCAGGTTAGAAATACATGCTCAGAAGCAGTACTTCCAAAGTATTTCAGACATTTATAAATTTTATATGAATTGAGAATGCATTTTCCTGTGAAAATTCTGTTGTGACAGTAAAGGGCATCATTTTCTCAGGAAAGTGTATGAAAACCTTTCACATGCAAGATGGATAACTGAGAAGTCTAGGGCAACTTGACTATTTCTGTAGGAAAAGACCATTCCATTCCGCTCATTGCTGCTTTCCTGGGCTTCCACATAAGCAGCTAAGCACATACTTTACTTTTGCTCATTAACTTCTTATGTACATGTTGCTGTTACTAGGCTTTTAAGATCTATGAAAACAGAATTGTGCCAGAATCTTATCATAATACCCAAATGAAATTACCCTGGCCTGGCGTGGTGGCACACGCTTTGTAATCCCAGTACTTGGGAGGCAGAGACCGGAGCATCAGGTTCACAGCCAGCCTCAGCTACTTAGTGGGGCCCTCCACAACTTCGTGAGACCCAGTTTCAAAATAAAGGATAAAAAATAGGGCAGGGGGTGTAGCGCGGAGGTAGAACACCCCTGTGTTCAATCCCCGGTACCGCAAAAAAAAAAAAAGAAAGAAATTACCCTGAAAAGAACTTTAAAGCATCTTATTTCTGTTTCTCCCTTGTCCTTTTTGGGAGGGAAAGAAAGGATCCCTGAGAAGATAGGAAAGACAAATAAAAGGTGAAAGAGTTCCCTTACTGACCTCCTTTATCAGCTTCTGTCTGAAATGTAGAACTTTCTTTAAAGTTATCAGAGGGCAAAATGGAACTGACTGAATTTAGATACATTAAGAAAAGGAGCCTGGAGGGAGGTATCAGGAATGGTCTGAAAGTGCAGCTATCATTGGAGAACAAAGGTGTATCATACTATTACTATGGAGGGAAAAGAACACTTTCTGGTCTTTTGTGAAGACATTAGAAGATGGAGCCCTTGGTTGTTCAGCCAGCATATCCTTTTCTTACTTTGAGCAGTGTTTTCTGAGCTGTCCTTGGCTTCAGATACCTCAGGCAACTAGAAGTGATAAAAGCATAGGAGGGAACTTCTCCAGTCCTGAGGCTCCATTCAGCCAGGTCTTATTCATGAAAACACAGACAATGGTACTCCATGTAAGCACTAGTTATGCCACTATGAGCCCTGGCTATTCAAGATGATGGCACAAAAGCCAACCTTGGGTTAAAAAAAATCAATTTCCTCCTTAGTATCTTTGAGGGAAAAGTTAAGATGTTGACTTCTTGCTAAGGTTTTCTTTATTTGTTTTAATTGAACTTTTGGGAGAGAGCAGTTTTCCATTTGTTGGTTTATAATTCTCAAAGAATTATGAAAAAAGAAATTGTAAAAAGAAAAATAATTATCGATCACAAATGGTCTCAACACCCAGGATTAATTATAACAGTACAGCATATTTCAACCAATTTTTCCCATATGCTATTTTTAACTAGCTAAAGTATATTCTACAGTCTCAATAAAACAAATCCATAATCTGTCCTTCTATTTAAGCTAGAAAACACAAGATCTTGTAGTTCCAAAAGTAATTATGAATTTTCAGATTCAGGGCTGGTTCTTTAGCAGAAATATCGAGTGTAGAATTCTCATTGGAGAATACAAAGCCACCAATATCTAAGAAGTATTATAAAAGAAAAAGTATTTTTTAACTAAAAACCCATAAACATAAGATTAACTTGTATCACAGTAAGTTTCCAGTGTTTATACCATCACATGGGTGGAGGGTTAAACTAGGAAAAAAGCAGAGAGAATTAACATCAAGCACCCAACTTGCATTGCAGTCCTTTCTCTTAATCAGTATCTAAGCAAGAGCCAAGAAGAACTGGGACAAGAGCTATTTTTATGTTATATGCTCTTTATTTCTGGGATTTGCAAGCGAAATGGTGTGAAGAGTTTCCTGACTGCTGTTCTTAACTCTGGTTTATTTGGAAAGTGTTATTTAAAAAATAACATGGGTTCTAGTTTTTCTGCATTAAGGATTTACCAAACAATGTCAAATGCAGTATTCGGTAGAGTTTGAAGATAGTACCTGCCTTTTTCTGTGGTCATGAAAGCAGTTTGTTACTGAGAACTGTGTTTCAAGCATGGGAAGACACAATCCATCTCTTGTGTTTTTAAAGACATCCATGATTCCTGGAGAACCTCTGAGTTATCTGAAAGGCTCAGGAAACCCTCAGACCTAAAGGCTTCTCAAGTCTTCTCTTAACATTTATTCTAGCAAATAAACCATCCCTCTTTGGGGAGGAGAGAATTGCTTAACCCCTAACACTTTATTCTCACCATCATGGAACAATTCACAATTCACAAAGTGTTCAGTGTTCAAGTCTAGCTGATTGTGTTGTAGAAGGTGGGATGGAATTAAAAGGGTCTGTTGATTTGATTTGATCTGGACAGATGGTACCCCACTCTGCTGGAACAGCACTGCCTGCATGACATCACAAACTGCACATGGGTGTGGAGATGCTCAAGTCAAGCACAGCCCTTTGGTGCCCAGTCACAGGCCCAGCTACGGAGGATAACAGTGCACATGGCTCTCCCAGCCCTGCTGCTGGCATCTCCTGGGGAAAATTTACAATCAGGATCTTGGGGGCAGGGGGACCCTAAAGGACAATGAGTACAAAGTTCTCAGGGTGAAGCAGTGGAGGCTTTGGAGGGAGTGCTTATTGTAGAATTGGTCTGCATTCTAAAACGTGCCCCATGATCTTTGTGTTCTTTTGATGGTTGTTGACTACCCCTGATCTCCACTTCCCCAGAACAAGCAACAGCACATGCAGAGAGTGAGAGATGGGGCCTCTCACAGTCACCTGGGCTGCTCAGCTCAGCAGCAGTCCCTGGTCTTACCACACCTGCATCTCCAACAGAAAACTCCAGTAGCTGAATTAGTATTCATCAGTCAGTATTACTGTTGCAATGAAGATCATGTGGCAAGAAATCCTATAGACAGTAAATAGTATGAGAATCCAAAGAGAGATGGCATCCAGGCGATTTATACAAAAGGGCTTATACTTGAAATAATTATTTCACTAGAGATATCTCATTCCTGGCTTATGGAGCACATATGCTAGGAGTTATGGGGATTGTGGACTTTAGGAATAGTAGATTTAAGATTCACAGTTCCTATTTTTCATCATTTGTTCATATCCCACCCCCCCTTTCTGTTTCTTTCATCTTTTTTTTCTTCCTCATTCTACCAAGAGGGTCCAGTCAATTTCCTCAAGCTAAATATAAGCCTATTTAACTGCACCTTTCATGTATATATAGTACAACATAGTATTTACCACCTCTGAGTTTTAGAAATTTTACTCGAAATAGAAAAGTAAATGCTTCATTCACTTACATCTTATAATTGCTAATAAATCCCACCCTCTCTCCTTTTGGGAACAAAAGTAAGGAGAGGAGGAACACATGTTGGAAGAGTTGAAGGAGCAGTCGAAAGGTGAAGGAGTCCCCCCTGTAAGAACATCATGGGAAGAGAGTTCTCACCTGGGCTCTCAGGGGCCATGATGTTACCCATACATACCAGATCCACTGTGGCTGGTACCTGGTACCATACCTACACAGGGGCTCACTAACTTCTAAGCCCTACAGTTACTGAGAAATTAGACTATAAGCATTTGTGTGTGAACTCTCTTTAACCAGCTCCTTAGTATGTTTGGTACTAGCATGAGTGTGTGTGTGTGTGTGTGTGTGTGTGTGTGTGTAGCTCAAGGGCAAAGCTTTAAGGAGTTTATTATTAGAAGTGAGAGATTTTTACTGAGGCCCTGTTTTTCAGTTTGCTACTTATTTTAATTTATAATTGAAATGAACATGAGAAATGCCATTGTGCACCTATACTCCATATTTAAGGTGATATTTTAAATTTTAAATGCATTTCTGAATGCCTTTAATCATTATCTGAGTTTCTTGCTTTATAATCCTTACCAGAAAGCAATTTTAAAGGGATGTACCTTTCCATTCTGGGTGCTTAATGTACCATTCCATAGAACCCTGATGGCCTGGGTAGGTGTCCTCTGCCCTTCTGTGGCTTCCTTTCCCTTCTAACTTCCCTGTGACTCATCTTGATTCTTCCAGAACCTCAGTTCTAGGTCACTGCCTCTTTCCCTCATCCTGCCATACAGTTTCTTCCTAAAGTCTGAAGACAGCAAGGTTCAAAATAGAGCTTAACACTTTGACGTGGTCTATAGTTTTAGCAAGAGAGCCTGAACTAGAAAAAAAAAAATGTGAGTGGTCTTTTATTTCCCCTCTTCCAGTGGGGAACTTCTCAATGTTCCTGCCATTGGATGGAGCAGTCTGTGGTAGCACTGAGGGGAATAATTCTATATTTGGCAGTTCTATGTCGAAGCAAGACTCATAAGCACAGCAGATGTACCTTCTGGGTGGCTGCCATTAGCATGCATCTGGGGAGTTATTTACTAGTTATTAGCAGATTGGGGTGGGGGATGGTGAAGGAAGGGGAACCGAGGACTTGCACCCGCATTGTTTTCTTTTCTGAGGGATTGTCCCCAAACACAAACCTTCTTAATCTGGATCCCTAAATGGATCTGTTAGACTTCGGTGTCTGTAGAAATGTTGGAAATGTTTCTTTGGAAGGTTCCCACTGAGCTGAGAGAAGTAGGCCCTGCCTGGCCTCAGTCATTGTGTAGATCCCGATTGTTTCTAAAGGAAAAGCATTTGAGGAAATGAGTTTGTGCCCTCTGCGTGGCATTGTCTGGTTTTGTAAAAGTCGACTTAGGGGATTTTGTCTGTGAAACCCATAAAGCAGCTTAAGTAATTGGAGCTAAATTATTCTCCCTGGAACACAGCCAGGGCAGTGGCCCTAGTGAGCCTGGAAGGGCACAGGGAACTCGGGTAGGTAGCGCATCGTCTTCCAGCCTTGTCCTGCTGGTGATAAAGGGGCTGCTGCCACCATGGAGACCCCTTGGATCCCTGCTCTGCCGGGTCCCCTGCCATGATGTTTCTCCTCTGCCTGCATCCCCAGTCTCTTGTATTTTGCAAACAGTTACATTTGTAGCTTTCCTCAGCTTCTTCCTTTCCTTTTGTGAGAGCAAAGCTGGGGTTTAAGAGACTCTTGGCTGGATTTCTAAAGTCTCTTTCCTGAAGAAACAGGATTGAGAGGGTTGGCTTGAGCAACCTAAGAACCCGCTTCACTTACTGTGAGATCAACTTGGAATTGCTTCTACAGATTACTAAGTATCTCCCCATCTCCCCTCGTCTGTAACATGCAAGGGTTAGAAGACCCCATATTGCTTGTGCAGGGTTTAGTGAGGAGTTTTTCCTGGTCTAAATTTCTTTAGTACATTCACTTAAAGTGATAGCTCTTCCTCTGCTTCCTCTTCCTCTCCCTAAGTCATTCCCTCTCCACCCCATGCCATTCAGTCTCTTCTGAAAGTCAGAACCTTTAGCTACCATCTAAGTTCCTTAATTAATTAGCCTACATTTATTTCCATGTATACTATACAAAGTACTAGGCACATTATAGATATTTATATACATCTTATACCTTTATATAGGTCTTACCTCCCCTATTGTATGTGAATTCCTTAAAATCAATGACAAAGCATTATCCATCTTTGACTCTCCTTAGTAGAGTGCCTTGCACAGAGTCAGTTCTGAATAAATGAAGCCAGCACTGTGGTTGCCAATCGATTTCAAGTATGTAAATAATAGACATGTCAGCTACTAAGTGTGCAGTCTCAGCACCATTGTGTCTTTTTCCATTCACTCCCAGGAAAATGCTTATCAACTAGATGGGGCCCTTGTTTAATTGTTTTGTTTTGTTTTGTTCCTTCTCCTGCTGTTTTCTTGTCTTACTGCTTTATCCCTCTAAGTCTCTAATATCTCTGGGAGATGTGACTTATCCAGAGTCCCATATTGCTCACAAGTTTTCCATTCTTCTGTGACTACTTGTGCCTATTGGAAGGAAGAACAAAAACAATGGGAATCTCTACTTCCACGGTCATCCCAACTCTTGTCCCAGTGATTGCTGCTATTTTTGTATTCTTTCTTCTGTTTCGTTGTATTTAAAAAGAATTAGGGTCTGCCTGGACTGTTAGCACATAAGGAGATTTATTTTTATCCAAAGAACCTGGGTTATTTTTGTTCATCATTATGAAAAGTATTGATTGTAAATGAAGAGGAAAGATTAAAAGATTTTATAAATTTCAGAGTTTTTGTGTTTAAAAATGACTCTAGATGCACTATTTCATGGATTTGTTTACTGAGCAATTATCTTCCTTAGCATCAAGCAATTATCCCTCGCTAATCTTTGCTTACTATTGTCATGAGAATTGAGATTTCTGAATTTTGCCTTCAGTTTTGAGTTGCCCTGCCAGAGCTGTAACACATGAAGTCTTTGTGTTCTTCCTCCAGCAATTGATGAAAATCCAGCATTCAGGCTGTCTGCATAGACATCTTGCAAAATGAGATCTTTTTTCCAATTTCTCTGGTTGAATTCATGAGATCATAAGTTAAATGAAAGGCTGATGTTCAAGTAGCAAATAAAAAGCCAAGTGTAACAACAAACAGTTTGCACCAAAAAAAAAAAAAGTTGAGCAGCCAGGTTGTTTGGTCTCCTCCCTCTCCTGTGTTTCTTACCACCTGCTCAGCCCTAGAGTGCGGCTTCTCTGAGTACCAGTTCATGCCTGGGAGGCTGAAGTGGCAGCAGAGAGCTGTGGCCACGTGGGAGAAGTGCATACACTGCTTTAGCATCTTTGCTGTCTTTTAAAGTTTTTTAAAGTCTGCCCTCCTTCAGCAGACAATGGGTACATTCTTTTTCACAGTGTGTGATTATGGAGAACCCAGGAGGTACATGTCACTGTACCGGGCAGGGTGGGCCGATATGGTCTAGATGAGACTACTGCAAGTTGATTTCTTGTGTGTCTTTTGAAATCACATTTTCTTTTAGATATACCCTTCCTTTTGCGGGGGGGCTAACTGGAGATTGAACCTGGGGTATTCTATCTCTGAGCTACACCCCCAGCCCTATTTTATTCTTTATTTTGAAACAGTCTCACTAAGTTGCCAAGAGCCTTGCTAAGTTTCTGAGGGTGTCCTTGAACCTGTGATCCTTCTGTCTCAGCTTCCAACTCCCAAGTACGGGATTACAAGCATATACCACCACACCTGGCTTAGATGCACCCTTTCTATAAAATAGATATAGTGTGTCATGAGTGTAGAAACTACTGCTACTACTACTAGCACCTACCAGATGCAGGGTCTTTACTCTGCCAGGCACTTAAATCAACCTTTCAAGCATAACAACCCATTTAAACCTTTCAGCTCTCTAAAGTGGGTAATATATCCTTATTTAGCAGCAAATATAACATTTCTACATGGCATAGCCAAAAGGTAAGGTTAAAAAGAGAACAAACAGGAAGAAACATATGCAACTGTTAACAGAGGCTCGGGTTCATAGAAATTAAGTCGCTAGTCCAGAATCACATAGCTAATGTATTTCAGAGCTGAAGTTGAGACCTAAGTCTGTTTTATCCTCAGGTGTGTGTCTTTCGTAAGTACCTGCTACTTTCTCCTTGGGGGGTTCAAAATGGCATATGTTATTGAATGCTTGGGCCAGCAGGATCAACATCACCTGGAAAGTTGATAGGAATATGGACTTCCAGAGAGAGGGCAAGTCTCAACAATCAGTGTTTCAACAAGGAAATTTTGATGCACAATAAGATGTGTCAATCACTGGTTTAGGGTATACTTTTTTTCCGGTACTGGGGACTGAACCCAGGTGCATTCTACCTCCGAGCTACACCCTCAGCCCTATTTTTTTATTCTTTATTTTGAAACAGGGTCTCACTAAGTTGCGGAGGGCCTCACTAGCTCAGGCTAGTTGTGAACTCGGATCCTCCTTTCTCAGCCTCCCAAGTACTGGGATTACAAGTGCGTGCCACCACGCCCGGCTGGGTATACTTCTTTTAAAATCATTGCAAATAGATCTACTGAAATAAGCAAAAAAGCAACTGATAGATAATTTATAATTGTATCAACTCACCTACCTGTAACTTAACCATTCATTTATTCATTTACCATTTATTGAGTGTCAGGCGTTCTGATGTTAATTGATTTCACCTTATAATAATCCTGTGGGATGATTTTATCCTCATTTTACAGCTGGAGGAACAGACAGGTTCAGAGATATCAAGTTACTTGTTCAACACCACATAGCTAATATTATCTTAGGATAATATTAAATTATCCTAATTATCTTAGGATTTGACCCAGGTTTCTGGACATAATGCTCTGAGAATTAAACAAGATATCCAATCTCAAGACAATGACTTGCAATCAAACAGAAAGGCAGAAATTCAAGCAAAAATTTAAAAACCTACCATCTGTACACTTTTAAACTAACCTTGTCAGCATAAAAAGAGTTAACCAACCTGACATTCCTTTAGGGAAAAATCCACACAAACCCTTCTATAAAGAGATTAAGCATGCAGTCTTTCTGTGTAAGGTTTATAGTCATGCAATACTTTGTAAATTGTTATTTTTTATATATCATATATCCATGAGATATATGAACACCTGCTAATGTGCACATCATTCAGTAAACATGTATCTGATGTGTGCAGTACTACATTAGCTATTGGGTAGAAATTTTAAAAAATAGCACTGGGTGGCCTCAAGTTATTTAAGAGACACAAATGAAATCATTAGAAAACAATAGAAGAGTATCAGGGCCTAAATGACATGATGTAATGGGGGTTGAGTCAAAAGGGTGAGATCAGGGAGGGTGAGAAGATCCATTCTCTGTAAGTAATTCAACCCTCCAGTGTTTTCCAGGAGAATAAGTCTGCATAATCAGTAAATTGAAGTTAGCTGCTCTGGCCTAGAGCAAAGCATAAGAAGCATAGCTTAGTGTGTGTGTGTGTGTGTGTGTGTGTGTGTGTGTGTGTGTGTGTAGGTAGGTAGTTGTATGTATGTATATTTGTATATATCTTTCCAAGTTGTGAGAGTGGTTATGGACATGTAAAATTTCAATGGTAATTGTGAAATTGCCCCCAAACACATGTATGTATGTTTGTGCGTGTGCACGTTGTGCGCATGTGTAGGTACATATATATACACACACATTATCTAAAAATGTATGATAATCTCGTGCTCCTTGTATTTCTCAACATTGGGTGATTATTATCAATATTTTACTCCTTACTAAGTAAGTGGGGGAAATAGCATTGTTTTTTGTTTGTATTTATTTAAAGAGTAATTTTTGTTTATTTCATGTCTACATCCTTTGTTATTTTTCATGTGAAGGATTTCCTTATTTGTAAGAATTTGTTGTACTGTATGGATTGTAGCCTTTTCTTGTGTGAGTTGCATATATCCCCCCCATTTTTTAAAAGCTTTTCTGCATGCCATATAGAAGTGTTATATTTTTATGTACACAAAAGTATAAACTCTATATTCTCTATGAGTTTTGGGTGTTGTTCCTAATTAGAATTCCTACTTCAAAACTATTAAAATATTCATCTCATTGTTTTCTGGGTAGTTTTTTGTACTCATATATATATTTTTTTATGTTTTTATTGGTGCATTGTAGTCTCACTTCACAATGAGTATCAGTTTGGTGTTAACATACATGCACACAGCTCTTGGTGTCCCTCCCCCCGCTTCCCTCCCCCGCCTCCCCCCCACATGTAGCACTGAGAATGATGTTGGTATAATCTCACATATACACATTGTTTATGACAGTAATTCCATGGATTCAC
>PVJS01036274.1:0-20538 GCA_004027185.1 Glis glis
GTCTCACGAAGTTGCGGAGGGCCTCACTAGGTAGAGAGAGAGAGAGAGAGAGAGAGAGAGACAGGGGGAGAGAGAGAGAGAGAGCTGAGGCTGGCTGCGAACCTGGATCCTCCGGTCTCCACCTCCCAAAGTACTAGGATTACAAGCATGCGCCACCACGCCCGGCCAAGGGTATTTATTTAGAAAGCAATCTCTCCTGATTCTAATGCCCTATAATACTTTCAAACAGTTGAAATTAGAACTTATTTTTTAGAAAGTTAGAGTGTCCGTGCAATGGATCTAATTTATCTATTTATGAGCACAGAAAATGCTACTTTCATCAATGCTATAAAAGGTACATGATATCTAAGATAGAAAGAAGGATATATCTTTTTTTAAGTAAAGTGAAGGAAGTTGCTTAAAGAATAATGGAAGATGTTGCATTCAATAACATTTACTAGAAGTCTCACACAAGTAGGCATGCAAAAAGTATTATTTATTTTTCACAACACAATGGAATGCTTTGGATCATCATCAAATTAATCTATCTTTCTTTTATACAAGGCTATGCTTCTGAAAGTGTGTATATTTAAGTAATTATAAAATGAGTGACATGTTGAACATAATAGGGACATTGATAACAATGAAAATAAACAATAAAGAGAAGAATGCATTTTTTGGATAAATGCATTCTCAAACTATAAGGATGCACTTAAGTGAATTTCTACTTAGCAAATAAAGTTAAGATCCAGAATAATACAAAATACTCAGATCCCATATCTATAGAAAACACGGGGGAGCAACTCAAAGATGGTTTTATTCACTTCCAGAAAGAGGATTTTGAGTTACAGGTATACCTGGCCACAGGAAATTCAGACACATGCAAAACCAGATTTATACATATGATAAATTATTTTAAGGGTTCTCGGAACACCAATGCCATCATCCATCAACGTGAAGCTGCTTCTACAAATGTGCACACATTTCCTGAAAGGATTTATAATCCAGCCAATACGGTACATTTTGAATGTGTTACAGAAAGGACAGATTTACAGGAGACAATCTGCCTTCATGATGATTGCATATTGTGGCATTTCTAGTCCATATGGATCAGTAAGACTTGGATAGCAGGCATTTGACCTTCAAAATCATGCAAATGTGAAACCAGACTTCTACTCTTACAGCTGGGAACGTCAGTAGGACTTCTTCAGCTTATTTTGGAGGCATTGATTAAAACACAATTTGATTTCTAAAATTTATTGAGATTTTAGTTTAATACCTCCCCCCCATAGAAAATGATTTAATCTTTTGCTCCCCTCATCCACATTCCCTCTGGCTAACCTTCGCTCATTAGCACCCAGAACTCAAATACCGATTATTTAAGAGAGAACTTGCTAATTCAGAGCCACAGGCTAACTATAAACAAGACTTCAAACCTTTTTGTTCATGCCAGAGTTAATCTCAAGTAATAACTTCTGATAACCTTTGAAAAGGTCTGAGAGTGGCTTTCTGTCAGAGGCCATAGGAAACTGTACATTTTCTCACTGCAAAATCTTGATGGTGCCAGATATAATCAGACTCTTTATCTGGCAATGTTAATTTTCTGGGTTTACAATATAACAATTCGCCAAGATTATTGGAATGGAATCGCAAGAAGTTATATTTGTTAATCGGCCAAATTTTTTTTTGCATTTAAAAATTCAGTGCAAAATGGTATCATATTTTCTAGAATGCTGACAAGACTATGCTTGAATAAATGCATTTTCCCCAAGCAGAAGTAATTAAAAAAAATCAAGATTGAGAGAAACAATTTCAACAGTTTCCCTCTTTTGAGACTCAAGGCTTTGAGAACCCTGCAGGGAGAGGCAGACTGAAAGAAGTCACAGGCATCCATGTGACCACATTCTGCCAAGCTGAAGACAACAAGCAAACATCATAAAGGGGGAAAAATGATCTGGGTAAAATCTTTGCTTCTAAAGAGGCAAACTGGGATTTTCCTTCTCATTACAGCACCTGCAACCATCTCAGTTACTCCAAAATCTCCTATAAAGGGATGGCTTATAAGGTTCTGGTCTAGGCAGGCTTCGGGCTTTGAGTTACGGGCCTTAAATAATTTGTTTGCTATTTTGCATATTTCTGCTTCAAGACTGTGAGTCTATCAATTCATTTAAACTTATTATAAATTCTGTATTGATCAAATCCTCTTATATCACCCAGCCTTTGTCTTATAACTGAATTTTAGCATTTTTAACATGAACATTTGTTTTTTCTGTCCAGCTTTAATCCAGTATAAATTTTGATAGTTGCAAGGTTTAGTGTTTCTAATTGCTTATGATTGAGGCAATGCTTTTCAGTTTTCTTTCTGAACAATGCAAAGTTTGCATTATTACTCTTAGGCTACAAAGCACCTTATAACAATATCTATCATTAAGAACTTACTGTGTACTGCTATGACCTTTCCAAACATTTCTGCTCATTCGAGTCTCACAACAGACTTAGGTGTAGGTCCTCTGATTGTCCTTGTTACAGCTAAAGAAAATGAGGCTGTGAGAATTTTGACAACTGTCATCGGTCCATCTTTGGGTCATATTTGGCCCTTATGAACTGGAGTTTGGACCTAAGCAACCATTCCCAAGAACTGACAACCTGTGCCATGTGCTGGACAAAGAGATAATAAACAGTGCACTGGTGGATATTTACTGTCATTGCTTCTGAACTTGGTCAATTGCTATCTTCAGTTACCATGTTCAGTAGAAAATTGATAATCCTCATAAATCATAAATTTGCCCTAATAGAAAAGTAAGATGATGGCCAAGTGCTTTATTTTTTTAAGTGTAGATAGGTGGAAGTGGGAATATGAAAGATGGAAGGGGCCAGTAGATGGTATATCATACTTTCTCATGAGGTTTCAGTCCCCCTTGTATGGTATGAACAGCTGAATGGGTAAATTCTAAGGTTTCTTCCTGATCTGACATTCTAGGACCTTATGGTGAATGAATCTCTAGTAATAGAGATCACAATTGAGTTTTCAAATGTTGTTTCTAGAATTGTGTTTTAGAATGTTACAAAATTTGGTTTATAGAATAGTAGCTCAGAGCTGGACATGGTGGCATATGCCTATAATCCTAGTATTTGGGAGGCTGAGACAGGAGGAGTAAAAAGGTCTGGGGTATAGCTCAGAGACAGAATGCCCCTGGGTTCAATCTCCAATACCACACACACAAAGGCACAAAGTATAATAATAACTCAGAAAAAGAATGGTATAGATTAGTATGTGCTTGTTACGTGTCTATTTCCAGGAAAAGGAGCCATTTCCAAAAGCTTCACTTCTAGCATATGAAGACCTCTATATAATTCAACATAGAAGCCAAGGTGGGGGAGAAATAATTTCTACTCCTGAAGAACCAGGTTGCATTTAAATATATATATATATATATATATATATATATACATATATATATATATATATAATATGAAGGGAGAAATAGAGATACTGGGGATTGAACTTCCAAGCTACACCCCCAACCCTTTTTATTTTTAAATAGGGTCTTACTACAGTTTTGCTATTGCAGAAGCCGGTCTTGAACCTGTGACCCTGATCCTCCTGTCTCAGCCTCCCAAATACTAGGATTATAGGCTTGAGCCTCTATGCCCAGCTGAGATTCATTATTATAAGACTCTGCCCCCCATCTTTGCTATAGTCCTACTGTTTGTATTTTAATTGTATTGACCGAAAATGGTCTTGCCTATCACACACACACACACACACACACACACACACACACACACATTTTACATCCCTGATGGACTAAGACATGATCTTTAAATACTTTTTAAGTTTTGAAAATTCCATTAAGAAAAATACATATGAACACACACATATTTAGCACATAATTTCTCTCTTCCAGCACACTGTTTGAAGTCCTGAGCATTATCTCTACCATGGGGACTTTATATGGCCCTCAGGAGAGTTAAAAAGGTGTTAGCAAAGAGCCAGCTATGAATAGGGCAATGTTTCTTTCTCCCTAGAGGTACATCAGGCTTTGGAGATAGAGAGGAAATGCATTGAAATAATGTCCAAGATTTTTTTCTAGTGTGCATATAAAAAGTATATTTTCAGAGGGTCTCAAAAACAAAAGATGTTCTGTTAATAATGAAGATATTCAAATGACTGCTGCGAAGCCAGGATCCAGGAAGGGGAACTGCTTGCTAATGGCAAAAACGTTTGGTCTACTAAACTTGTGTTATCCTTTGCCCTTACATGAAATAGCACTGAATACCTCCTCCCTCCAAAAGTCCTGGACTAATGTCTACACAAAAAAACACAGCCAGTCACAGTAGCACACACCTGTAGTCCCAGCAACAGGGGAGGCTGAGGCAGGAGGACCGCAAGTTGGAGGCCAGCCTGGGCAACTTAGACCCTGTCTCATAATAAATTTTTTTTAAAAAATTACAAAGGGCTGGGGATGTAGTTTTGTGGTAGAGTGCTCCTGGGTTCAACTCCTAGTACCTCATAAAAAAAAAAAGAAAAAAACACAGAGGAGAGAGAGGAAGTTAAGCAGTTTTTTTTTTAATGCAGAAAGTTGAATGAGCTAGAATCCTTTAATGGGAAAGATAATTAGCTGATTTGCTCTCAAATTCATCTTCTTGCTTCTCTGTTCTGCATTTCCAACCCTTGTTCTCTTGCAAAGTGAGAGCCTTCTAGAAGATTGGAGAGTGAGAAAGGGAAGCCAAGTGTGTTTGCTGTGGTACTTCCAGCAGTGCTGGCTTTATCGTAACATGGTGCCAGCTTCAACTGGGCCGCGCCCTTTGAGGTTCCACCTCTGTTAGGCAGCACCTCACATGGCTCCACTCCTGCCTGACAGTCCTGGCTTCCAGGTTCTGGAAACACCACATCCTTCTTTTGTTCCTGCAGCTCTGGGGTGGGGTGGTGTGTTCTGCTGAGAATGAACTCTGGTTTGCCGCACCATCTCCTGTTTGACTTTCACTCTTCTATATCCTGTGTAACACTGAATTAAATTCCTTCACTTTGGAGACCTGCAATGGTTTCTATTGTCTTCGTTGGACTTTGACACAGGTGAACTGGCCGTAGACGTGCTATTTCTGTTACAGGAGACACAGATCTGAAATAATCGATGGAATAGTAACATATGACTTGATAAAAGATATAGAAGTAACTTTTAGGACAATCTAGAAAGTTTTTATGACTCACTTTTATCAAAACAGGTGCTATAGCTGATATCCCGCATTTTTTTTTTTTTTTGCAGTACCGGGGATTGAATGCAGGTGCGTTCTACCTCCTACGCTACACCCCCGGCCCTATTTTTTTATACTTTATTTTGAAACCGGGTCTCACGAAGTTGTGGAGGGCCTCACTAGGTAGAGAGAGAGAGAGAGAGAGAGGGACAGAGAGAGAGACAGAGAGCTGAGGCTAGTCTCGAACCCCGATCCTCCGGTCTCCGCCTCCCAAAGTACTGGGATTACAAGCATGCGCCACCACGCCCGGCCTCAATATCCCGCATTTTTTAAAGCTATCTTCTTTTAAGCTATCTTCTTGCTGCCTTTTGCATGATGGAACCCACAGGTCTTTCTCTGTCAAATTATAGAATCCAAGAATAATTCAAAAGCACAAATGGTCTGGGGTTGGGTAAAATTCTTTTTAATGCTTTGAAGCGAATGGACCATGACATGAGTGCAAGTATCACTTTATAAATGCACAGTTGCAGCCAAAGAAAATATGTAGATAAATAGATCTGCAGGTTTTCTACATTTCCCGCTGTGAGGTTCAGTGGGTAAGCAACGGCCTGGAACTTGAAAGCCTTTGAAATATCCTCCTCTCTGCCTTTCATGTTCGTTGACCTTGAGTAAGTCACCTGAATCTGAGGCAACCAGGCTCTGGAGGACACGATCTAGTGTCTGGGACAGCAATCCACCCTGCAGATAAAGCAGGCTACAGAAATGTTCAGTGCTAGGGAAAACGGCAAACAAAAATAACATTTGGATGTGTCCCTGTGCATGAAGTTCTCTTGAGAGTTTTCCCTATTATAATCAGTTGTGTCTAGTTATTGCTGTTGATGCATTTCTATGTTGATGCATAGAAATGTATACTTCTGCCACCCATTCCCACTAGCCCTGTAGGATCTCTAGAAATTCATCTTTCCTAATTCAAAGCAATTGCTTAGTCTTCATTGAATTAAATTTGCCATCATTTCCCCTTTGCAACAAATGTCAGCTATTTAATGCAGAAAACTCTTGAGACTTCGGTTAAAAGCATTTGCAAATATGCAATTAGGAACTGAATAAAAAAGTTGTCTACTTCTGCACTTGATTAAAGCATCAACTGCCATAGCCAGCATTGCATGTTGATTTCCTAACAAAAGTTTACAATGGATGGAAGGAGTGTGCTCCCCAGTGGACCCAACTGGTTATTAAGACAGCTGAACATGACACTACTGTGGAAATTTCATAATCTGACCCCTGATAATCTGACTCAGTTACCATTAGGATAAGATGGTCTAAGACTCAGCACATGCATTACTCTTCCCTGTCCTGCATGGGTGACACTGACCATCTCCCATGGCACTCTCTTCCACTGAACCCAGACATGGCCACAAAATGCTTCTTAGCAGAGGGTTTCAGAAAGCCTTTACAAATTGGTTGGAACTATCGTAATTGACATAGTTATTCTTCAGAACTGCTTTGGAAACACATTGTGAACTATGAAGCCTTGAACATGGATTTGACATTGGGTATTTACCTTCCTAGGAGGATTTTAGTCAATGCTAGCAAATCAGGTCCTTCAGAAAATATCACTGTAGGATTTTTAACATGACATATCTGGAAGAGAAAACTGAGAAACTTTCTGGAAGTAACTAGTATTTAAAAAAAACATGGTATATAAATTTTCTCTAGGAACAAGAAAAAACTAAAGCTGATGGTAACGGACAAATAACTGAGAAGATTGTTTTCATTTGATGGTGATAGGTTTCTGAGCCTGAAAGAGTTGTCACTGGGTATTTCTCACAAGATTTGGGGTGAGTACAGTTTTGGGAATATTTAGTGATGGTGAGGAGAAGAGAAAATGTTTTGATTTGACATAAGAAAATAGATACATCTCATCTTTTATGTTCTAAGTTTTAGAGGAATCTGTTTTGGTGGCAAAGAGATGTTTAAATTTTAAAATCACAACATAACACCTTTGACAAACTTTTAGCAATAACCAGTGTATAGTGTACTGAGTACTTACTGCATTCAAGACACTGTGGTACTTTTATTACTTCTCTGTAAAGTGGGAGTAGCAAGGCTGATAAGATTAAGGGAACAAATAATTATAAAAGTACTCTTTAAGTGTCAAATATCTTTATTATAGTCACGTGTTAATGATCATTATTATTACACAAGGAGGGAAAGCTTTAATAAATATTAACTCTTCACTTGGAAATATGAGAAAAGTGGGAAATCAACAAAGGATTGCATGGGGTTACCAAGAACAATCTGGAATTTTAAGACAGTCATGTAGATTTTGAGGCCTAGTCCATAGAGATAATCAGAAAATGTTGAATAAATGAAGAAATAAACAAATAAATGGCTGACTATAAAGATGAAATATTTTTGCCCTTTTCCCTGCCTGTAACTGTGTCCCTGTGGTCTAATTTTCACTCTACATCATCCTGAGCTTATCATATTTTCTAGGCTATCCTAAATTAAAGCTTTGTAAAAGCAAGACTTACTCTACCTTACTGACTCCTCTCTTTCCACCAAGTCACTACATTCTTGCAGGCAGCCTGTGACATCTTGTTATAGTTAGATATAAAATGTCCCCTAAAGAGCTCATTTATTAATATTCAGGGTTGATATAGTTGAGTCACGAGAGTTTTAATCTCAACAGTGAATAAATCCATTATAGTGGATTTATCTGGGTGGTGGCCTAGGTCTGTAGGGTGTGGTTGGAGGAGGTGGGTCCTTGGAACTGTGGCCTTGGGAATTACAATATGGTTCCTCCTCCCCTCACTCTCTTTCTTGTTCCTGGCTTCCATGATGTGAGGAGGAGCAAAGCCTTGTGCTCTCCCTCTCTCCACTCCTGGCATCCATGCCCTGAGATCCATGGTCCCTGGCCTCACATGGAGTGAACTCAAAATCTACAAACCGTGAGCAAATAAATCTTCCTTCCTCTATGTTAGGTGGTCAAGTCTTTTAACAGATTATAGCTGAGAAAATGCTGATGAATACACATCTCCTCCAGCTTCTGCTCCCCAAATGACCCACTTGTTCCCACAGCTTCAGTGCTCCTTCCTTTCTGAGGACACGCCATGTTGATCTGCAGCCCTGGCCCTTCTCTTCCAACCCCCTTTATAAAGTCCTGCTGGATATTCGTTGGATTCCTCTTGTTCTCTGTTCCTCACTGCCTCTGTTTTTCTCTTTTCTCTCTCTTTCCTTATCAATCATGATGCCAATAATCAAAGCTAAGACACTTTCTGTTGTCAGCATTTTATTACTCTTCCTCTTTTCCCCAACCATCTTCCTCATACATTTAATACCCAGTCCCTTATCACACTGAATTCTATATCTCCTTTCCTACAAACACATACATACCATTTTCCATGCTCATTGCCTTTCCTTTCAGGCTGGTAATTACCTCTTTGGACTTTTGTCCTAGCTATCTAATTATTCTCCTCAACATTCCATCTCTAAGATTTTTCTATTATAGCTTACCATATCTGCCTGGGCCAGGATTAGCTCACTGAGACAACATCTGCTCAAGTAACCTCTCTTGTCACCACATGATACTGCATGTCCATCTTAGCTCTGCTCAGACTTTTACAGCGCCAAGTCATAGCAGATAAAGCATAAACTCCTGAATGTATTTTCCACAGTCCTTCTAGCCATATTCCTGCCTACCTGTTGGCTCTATCTCTTGGTTGTCTCAATTTACTCTATGCTCTGATAATGCATAATTACTTTCTTTACCCAGAACATGCTTTGTATCTCTGTGAACTTATTCATGGTATTTCATTCACCTGGAATGGAATGACTTTCCCTTTTTGTATAACAAAATCATGTACAGCCTTGAAGGACCAGGTACAAATATTTCCCTAGTTTTCCTTTAAAAATTTGAAAATAACTGTTAGTGAAGTGCTCATTTCTTGGAGCTCTCAAATAATTTTGATTATTCTTCACTTGAAGTACCTATAGTGGGTTTTCTGTCATATGGAATTATTGTATGCCACTCCCTCTCCTCCACTGCACTGAATAGTAGGGTCATGTATTATTAATCTATGACCCCCTCCACTCATAAATTCCTGACACATACATCACAATCACTCATTAAATTTTTGTTGAATTAAATTTTATAGAAAAAAGTTCAGATGCTATTGACACTTAAAATAACTAGTATATTAGCAAAGTAAGTCTTGAGTTATTTTCTCTCAGGTCCAAAGAAATTAATTAGTGGGACAAAAGTATAAAGGAGATATATTAAACTCTGCTATTCGTGTCTAGTTCATGTGAGTATATATATGTGTGAGAAAATGTATTAACTCTACAAATGTTTTTATGTTTTCAGTCTAGTCAGTATAATAGGTAGTTGGGGAAGGAGTAACATTATTATATGGCGATGATGACTCTATGTGTGTGTGTGTGTGTTACTGGTGATGGAACCCAGGGGCATTCTACCTCTGAGCTACACCTCCAGCCCTATTTTATTTTGAAACATGGTCTCACTAAGTTGCTGAGGGCCTCACTAAGTTGCTGAGGCTGGCCTCGAACCTGCAATCCTCCTGTCTCAGTCTCCCAAGTACTGTTATTACCGTGTATGCCGCCACGCCCAGCAATGAAGACTGTTCTTAATGCCAAACAAGGTTTTTGTAAGATCAGTTGCTTTAGATGACTACTTATAGATTGAATTTTATTTTATTTTTTTAGTTAATAAAACCATAGCAAGTCTGGAACAATACTTTTACATTTAAACCATAGAGAAAAATTAATTTTCTCAAAATCATTACTAAGAAATTTTACTAAGAATTATTACTAAGAACAGCAAGTGAGCTATACTTTTTGTATTCTGCTGATCTCAGAATTTCAAATATTTGCCAAATTACTGAGAATCAATTATTAGGAAAACTTCTCCCCGGGCATGGTGGCAAACGCCTGTAATCTCAGGACTTGGGAGGCTGAGACAAGAGAATAGCAGGTTCAAGGACAGCCTCAGCAAGTAGTGAGACTCTCATCAACCTAGTGAGACCCTGTTTCAAAAATAAAAATAAAATAGGGCTGAGGGTGTAGCTCAGAGGTAGCCTGCCCCTGAGTTCAGTCCCCAATACCACACACACACACACACACACACACACACACAAACAAAACTTCTCAGTGTTCTCAAAATACTGGTCATTCCAAATTTAAAAACAGAAAGTACTTTTCTAACTCACATATATGTTTATCTATGCATCTATTTGCATGTAATATTCTACATAAAAATGGGAAGTGGCTTAACTGTTTAAAAAGGAGCAAAGTGACACAAGAAAACAACCACTCACATGAATAATGAAATCCGTTTGATCTATAAATTCATCAGCGCTGATTTAATCAAAACTGAGAATTGCAATGTAGGAAAACATTAAAAATCATTTCTAAAATTTACTACTGGTAATAATTTTTAAATGTTCTTTAACTCAATAGAATCTAGAGGTACATCTTCACTGACTTTCAAAAAATATCCCTTGATAAAACCTGAGTATCAGAGACCAATTTTCCAGAAGAGCAATTCCAATAAAATGAAGTGGCTGTAATTAAAGGGCTCAGAAAATAACTTTGCCTATTTGAACCTTAAGGGTGGATAAGGTTATTCAAAATTATGTTCTTTTTAGTAAAAGCCTATTCTGTGAGGGTGGCGCTGACTGGGACACGTTCCCTGTCCCTCTGGCTAGAGCTTCCTTAAGTATTCTAATAACTCAAGTAAACTGCCGGGACAAACAACGCAGCCATGACTGTCTGGAGATTCTGCATCTGCCTTCCTTAATCAACTTCCTTTCCTGAATATGAATTGCAATAATGAGTCAATTAACGTCCTCAAATGCCAATGAGATGCAAAAGAGATTGGTAGTGGTGGTGGTGGCAGTGCGTTTCGGGAGCGGTTCCAATGTCTGGATTTTAACGAGAATCACACACTGAGCTCACAACTGATTATTTATCTCATGCAAACGTGACTGGCTGGCACTTTCCCCGCAGACCCCTCGTGGCTCCCCCCAAGAAAGTAGGGAAGAGGAATCTCACCCTGCTCTTCAAAAATACCCTCTCTGGTTTGGAACCATCATTCCCAAGGCTTAACTTCTAACCTCCTTCCTCAGACGGAAAGACGTACTTGTGACAAATTTCCTAATCGATGTTCTGCATTGCTATTTTATACATGCTTTGAAATTATGACCCTGTGTAGTATATGCTAATAAGTAAAAGCTATCTACTTTCAAGGCATAGACTCTAGCTACTCTGCCTAAACACTGTCTTCTGTCTTGCCAGGTGCTTTGAATCTATTATTATAAATCAAACACGTTTTTTCAAGTTAAGTACCGTTAGTATTAGCCCCAATTTACAGATAATAAAACTGAGGCTCAGAGAGAAATTTATACAACCACTGAATAGCAATGGCAGACTTGACATCAGGTCTATCAGCCTTATTACCCAATCTCTTTGTATCGAATAACAGTATACACAGCTGGGTGGGCTTAGATTTTGTACCTAAATGTTTACATGGAATTTAAAGGAATATTTATTAAAATTTCAAACAGCAGTTCTCTTTTCATTCTATCAAAAATTCTTCAGATTTAACAAATATTAAATGTTCCAGTGCAATTTACCTCTCGGATTTTTCAGCTTCCTCATTTTAAAAGCCTGGACAGCTGGCTGACCACTTGGCAAACACAAGACCCCCAAAGTAAAATGATAACTCTGGCCGCATGGCCACTTTTCCCTGACAGATTGGAACTCCTCACTGGCCATATTTTAATGTAAAAACTGAACTGCTGAAATTCAGTCATATGCTTTCCTCCCAGGGAGTCGAGAAGTGTCTTTCTGAGGAGCACGTAGGCATCCATAATAAAATCTGCCAGGCCAGAGTAACCAATTTAAAACTTGTTCATTTAAAAATTCCTCCTTCCTAATTGTCACACTAAACAGAATGGACAGAAAGACATAATTTAGTGAATTTCCATGAAAGTCAAGTTATTCTCAAGTTAAATGGGGTTAAAAAAGTATACAAAGATCATTAATGACTCTGTTTTCACAAATTATTGGTGCTATTTTAGCAGTGCCTTGTCTGAACTGGTGACTTGATATAGCTTCAGTTCCTGTTCAAGGTTGATATCCACGTGATGAAAGTGATTCTTATATTTTGGAATGAGAATCCTTTTAGAATAATAACCTTCATTTTGCAGATGCTGATGCTTTTGTATTTAGCATTATTTTTAGAATGAATTTCTCTATGATTTTGTATTTAGCATTATTTTTAGAATGATTTTTTCTCTATAAATCCAATAAAATAAAACAAAAAATAGACATTCTAGTTGCCTTTAGAAGAGATGTGTATCATTATCTAGCCCATCTTTACATGTTTGATTATGATAAAGGATAACATAAGATGACTTTACATACATTATTTTCTCAACCAAATAAGGACTGATGTCACAATAAGCTCTGCCCTCGCCATTTTTCCTACCCTAACATGGAGGGATGTGTTAATAAATGTGTAGGGATCTTTAATTCCTCTGCAGTATAACAGCTCAGAGGCTACAGATATCATTTTATTTTGTAATCCTGAAATTATGATGTCCTTAAAAACAAAACATCTAGTGAGACGTGAGTTAAAATGGCTTAAGATTTAATTTTGCAAACAGAGAATGGCTTGCCATATTTAATTTTGGAAACTCCTGTTGAGAAAATCCAAAACAAGATTACATATGAGTAGTTCTTAGGGAAAAAAATGTCATTATGCCTTTGGAATGTAATATAAAACAAAACAACTTAGTTATTACTGGGTTACACACACACACACAAATGATACACACACAGAAAAGGAAATCCACAAAGGGATTCCTCAGCAAATCATTGCTGTAAGCAAATCACACCCTCACTTGCTTCCGTTCCTGTCAAGATTATATTTTAAATTACACAGCGCAAGCAAAGGGAAATGAAAATAACCTCTTGTATTTCATTGGTGTGGCCTGGAGGTGGTAGCTAAATAAGCTCTTTACACACATTACTGAATAATCTATACACTGGAATAATTAAAAGCAACAATCCCAGTTTACTCATAAAAAGTTCTTCCAGAGTCCCCTTCAGAGTAGTTACAGATGTTCCTCTGCTTCCAATCTAAATGAGCTTCCATAAAATGTATTTTACAGCCCTCCTTGGTCCATTTAGATTCCTAATGAATGTCAAAAAAATTCCCCTTTCCTTCAACCCCATTTAAACAAATTGAAAGCTAAGTTCTTTACCTTTTCCAGAAATAATCTAATAGTCTCATCTAAGAACAACTTAAAAAAAAAAAACTCTGATGTCCAGTTTAGTACCCTCCAGCCTCTAAAATCGGCCCTGTAAAATAAGACTTTCTGCAAGGTTCTTATTTTATGAGATCACATAAAAATTGGAACTCAGGGAGCCTGGGGGATGGGATTAGGTTGAATGGCATAATGGATTTAAAGTACCTTGTGATTTTACCTGTGGGTGAGCTCTTCCTTATCAAATTCTGAATTTCCCATGCTTGAATTTCTTTGGAAGTTTTTAATACACTCAAAAGTGAATGCTTAATAAACTAAGAAGGAGCTTTACACAATCTCACTGAACCAGTAAGCAGTGGCACCTCTTCCACGTGTTCAAGAAAGTTCAATATGGGACCTTTTGATAATGTATTCAGTAGAATCTCACATTCCGGAAACTGGCTTTTTCCCAAATTCTGCCATCTGATCTGTTTTCTGTTGGTGCCTTTCATTTTCTCATAATGCAGGTGGTCAGAATTGAGACAAGGAGTCACCTCATGGTAGGAAAGACACTTAAATTATGTTAAATTGACTCATGACTGCTACGTATTTTTTCACCATGCCTGGAACATAAGCAGAAAAAAGTACACTAATTTGGCAATTTAAACAATAATTTATTTATATATAGAATGTAGGCACATAGATTCTGCTGATAAGAAAATCACTGGAGAAAAAACAGAGTTAACAGAAAATATTGCAAAGTTCCATTCCTTCTAGAATCTCACTTCTTCAATAAGAAAAGGCCTACTAGTTAATGCTTTTCAAAGGGATTTAATACTTACATTACCAAACATTGAGGCCATTGAAGCAAAAAACAGTATCATAGCTCTAAACTTGTCACTCAGGGAACTTTCTGGATTTATAAAAGCAAAAACCTATCTCATGAATTAGGAAGATGACATAGGTCATGGATGGCCAATGGAAATGATATTTTATGCAGATTTGCAAAAGTCATAGGAAAAGTTGGTCACTGAAATAAGAAGTGGAGAGTTAGAATATGTGTCTAAGACTTAACAGACTATGAACTTCTGCTAATATCTATCAGAGTGAGCTATTTGAACACTTCCCAAGATAAGCCTTTTTCTAAATGGCATTGTAGGTTTTCCACCAAATAGAATTGAAGAATAAATTCTGATTTACAAAATGTATAATCATTCAGTGTTATTGTATAAAATTGTAAAAAGTACTTCAATTGCAGTAATGTAACTAAAATATAGCTATAATTACTTGCCAATTCCGTGCCAGATAACAACTTTTCATCACTAGTTCAGACTTCCGCATGATACAACAGGGAGGAATACGAGGTTTGATAGGAACAAGGATTTTCTAAAATGTCTTCATCTTTTGGATTAGCATTCTTCATCCTTTTGTTTTAGAAGAAGACCAACAGGTAACTATGTATTTTTAAGCCTGTGCCTAATAAAACCTATTTTCTAATTCTCCTGTTGTATATCATCTGCTTCAATCACTTTTGTCTTCTTGCTGTGGTATGAACAGCAGCTCACTGTCCCAGGGCTTTGCACTGGTCTCCCCTCTGCCTGCCATGTTCTTCCCCTGACACCATTATGCTTCTTTCAAGCTTCAGTTTAAATGTCTCTTCATCAGAGAGGCCTTCTCTCACCACAAATTGCAAAACAACAACTCCTCTTCTTGTAAAATTCATCACTTTCTAGCCCTTTATCTTGCTTAAGTTTTATGCCTGGCCTCTTAGCATGTTATGTGTGATGCCTTTACTAATGTATTGGTTTTCTGTTTATTCCACTAAAATTTAAGTTCCACAAGAGCAGAACTTTTCCTATTTTGTTTATTAATGTCAACCATCACTTATATATATATATATATATATATATATATATATATATATATATATATATATAAGCCTGGTGCTTAAAAAACATTTGTTAAGGGAATAAAGTCAACACCAGCTATTTAATGAAACTGTTCTGATTCTCCCATATGAATCTTGCAGCTGAGGGACGACGGTGCATCCTTAAGTTTTAAAATGGTAAATGTATTTGAATATTTTTATTTTAATTCCAGTTATTTACTTTGAGATTGACTGATTTATTTTTAAGGTGAGCTGCTCTTTGTATGGCTGAATAGAGGGGCTCGTTCTTCTGAAACACAACCCTGTAACTCTCATGAGATTATTCACATGCCCCTGGATTGTTGAGATGATAATCTCATGATCCGTGCACCACTCACTATGTTTCTGGGAAGTTGGACTCTCATTATTGAAAAGCCAACCAATTTCATAGTTTAACATTTTTTGCTTTCTAAATACAGGACCCAGACCTGCTGAGAACTGCAAAGAACAGCCATAATGACAGGCTTGCCAAAGATTTCAAGGTTGTCTTACACATGCTAGATTCTTCCTTTTTCTGGAAGTCTAAAGACTTCATTTCTAGGGGTTTGGAAAGAGGAGCCATATTCATAACTAAAGTGTTGGAAGAACCCATTATTAGTATTGTGCTATTGGTGAGATTATATCTTCCTGCTGTTCCTTCTCCTGACTTTCTGTTTCTTTGCTTCACATTCAGTTTCCTGGGAGAATGCTTGAGATCATTGCCTCTACCTGTCAAATAATTCTAGCTTATACTCATCACACTGAATTCTTTGGTCACTTAACACCACTGTATTTACACTTAAATTATGTCCTTCATGTAGAATTTGACATATTGTAGTTTAATTTAGAATTACTATTAATTACTATTAATTTAGTGTAAAATGGAATTACAGCTACTTCACAAGTTGGTTTTTGAGATGGGGGCTCACTATTTTGGGCAGGCTGGCCTCAAACTCTTGATCCCCATGCCTTAGTCTCCTGAATAGCTGGGATTACAGACACCTACCACTGTGCCCAGCTTGAACACTTGTTATTAAATGACAAATTTAAAAAAAATGCGTGTAGATAATCTGCACAGACTGATAAATTTATCCAACCTACCTTTCATAAGTTCGACTGCTACTCACCTAAGAAGGGGTGGGGGGCATGTGAGCACCCACTTCTTCTGTAAACCCATACTAAAAAAGATACCACTTTTGGGGCTTGGGATGTACTCTGTGGTAGAGCACTTGCCTAACATGCCGATGATGCCCTAGGTTTGATCCCAAGAACTTCAAAAAAACAAAAAACAAAAAACATTTTTGAACCATTGCTTTATTAGGATATACCCATGAGTGAAAAGAACATTTAAACCCAATTGCATCAGGTTGAATTTTGGTTTTGTAGGAGAAACAAATTATAGTGGAAGAAAGGAAAGGCAAGTGGCAGTTTGGAATAAATTAGTTCATCCTATTGTTCTCTGAGGTGATTTTAATGGCATAGCATTATCACATTGAGTTTTCAAGAAAGAACATTTAGAATTGACTGGAATTGGTCACTTTGAAGTTGGGTGATCTATTGCTCATCTTGGACATCCCAACCTCTGTCATCAGCTAGTCTTTCTTCAGTATCCTCCTCTAGGTTATCACTGTTGCCCATACCTCTCATGTCCATGGCAGACTCTACTAATTTAGTATGGCATTCTTCACTGTTCTACTTAGGAAATATCTCAATATACTTATTAACATAGCATTCCAGCTTTACCATATCAACAGATCTGCATGTTCACTTTTGAATGAAGCTATTTGCCTTTGCTGGTGCAGTAGGAAAAAATGAGAGTATGAAATCAAAGCATGTAGCTCTAGTAGAACTCTGATGATTGTCTAGTTGTAGCCCACACATTTATCCCACCAATGGCTCCATTTCATTGCCTACAGGTAATGGAGACAACAATGTCCTACTTTTCCTAAATTGTAGGAGGAATGTAAGGATAAATGAGATTTTATGGAAACATCCTTAAAGGAAAATAAAAATCTCAAGAATACCTATACATTATAACCAGAATTTTCCACCAAAAGCCAACTCCAAATTTCTCTCCTTTTTTGCTTCTTCCCCACCCTCCCGACCTGTGGAACTCAGGGTCATTTTACCCTTAGCTACACTCTCAGCCCTATTTTATTTTTTATTGTGGAACAGGGTCTTGCCAAATTGCTGAGGCTAGCCTCAAACCTGTGATCCTCTTGTTTTAATTTCCCAAGTACTGGGATTTTAGGCATGCTCTACAGAGCCCGGCCTTTGTTGATTCTTTTACCGCTAAGGTTCCCCTTTCCCTTGTAAAATGTCAGTAGAAATACTCATAGAGCTATTATGAGGATTAAATGAAAGAACATATGCAGAAGGCCCTAGCATAGTTTTTGGCAGAATTCAGACTCAATAAAGTATCATTATTATCTTCTCACTAACTGGCTCTCTAGCTGGTGCAGCAGAGTAATAGCTGGGTTCACTCTGATCCTTAGTATAAACAAACATGCTTTAAGTACTTCAACGTAAAAATCAAGAGATAAAATCTGGTGAAGGTTTAGGGCTACTCTGATGGTGATGTATGAGACTGGTTATATTTGGTTCTTATTTGTTTTGTGGTACTAGGGATTGAACCCAGAGGCATTGTACCTCTGAACTACAACCTCAGTCCTAATTTTTTTTTTTTTAATTTTGAAACAGTGTCTTAGTAAGTTGCTGAGGGTCCCACTAAATTGCTGAGGCTGGTCTTGAACCAGTGATCTTCCTGTATCAGCCTTCCAAGTACTGGGATTACAGGTGTGTGTAGTTGTATTTGTTTTGGTGATTCATTCCGGAAAAAAAAAAAAAAGGATGGGACCAGAAAGGGGTTGCACGTGTGTAGAGAAATGGAGAGTGAAATGAGGTCGTTGATGCTTCAGAGGACTACAAGTCAATGACACTGAAGACGCGACGATGATGTCATCATCACCAAAGCTGGCATGTCTTACAGGCTCGCTAACCGGAGCACACCACATTAAGATTTTAATATACATTATCTTAGTTACTCTCCCTAGTAATGCTAAGGGCTTTTTTTTTTTACAGACAAGAGAACTAAGATTTGGAGATGTTAATTTACCTAATATTGAAACTAGGAAGTGATGGATGCCTAGTTAAATTTGAATTTCAGTTAAAAGAGGAACAATATTTTAGAATAAATATGTGCCAAATATTATTTATCTGAAATTCAAATTTGACTGGAAATTGTATTTGCTAAATCTGGGAACCTTATTTTAGAGGAAAGCAAGGAAAGAGTAAGCAAAGAAGCTTTTAATGGATAAAAGATGTACATAAGAGACATTTTCTGGCAACATTAAGAAGGGCAAAATTCAAGAGCATGTCTAATGCAGACTACTTGATCTCTTTGTTTCATAGAAAAGGAATGCTTATGGAAGGTACAGAGTTTTTCCTTTAGAAGTGTTTTCCCATCAGGTTTCTGTTTGTTTGTTTGTTTGTTTATTGCAAAGTAGAATCTCTGAGAATCTAATAGAAGCTGGACTCTTCTTTCTAGAAAAAGCTTAAAAACACACTCATTCCCACTCCCAGAGCCAGTAGAAACTATATTAAAACTCCTGCTTCAACAGTGCCCCTGGGTTCAATCCCCAGTACCACAAAAATAAAATACAACAAACACACAAACAAATGAACAAACAAAACCTCCCACTTTCAACCATTCAGAAGGAGTTGACATGGCCTGGACAATGTGCCTTGAAGTCCGAAGAATACATCAAACATAGTGGTGTCCTGGTGAATGCCTAACATCTGACTATTGGGGCAGAAAAGCTCTGATTTACAGAATTTGCCAATTTCCGTGGTATAAATACTCCCACAAGGGCTGATTGCAGCTACTAACATGGCATCACTGAATACAGTGTTGGGAAGAATGCATACTGTACAATACACTATTTCATGCATACGGAATAGATGTAAAAGATCCTCATGGACATATAGAGTGGTAAAAAAATAAAGTAATCAGGATGTGATGTGTATTGAATATTTACTTCCTTTATTTAATATTTATTTAATTATATGTTTATGAAATTCAATTTCTAATAATGACCATCTTTAACAAATGGCTTGCAAAATACCTGAAAAAAATCAAGAAGTTCTCAATGTCTTGGCAGGTTATCATAAAAATTGAAGAGAGGTAATTGTGGATGAATATGAAGTTTCTGACATACAGCAAGTAATTGCAAGTGATAACTACTACTGTCATTATTATTAATGAGCAATTTTACTCACAGGAGTTATGCTTCTTATTTTAGTAAGTGACACAAGGGAATTAGTACTTTTGTGTACTTTTTCTGTTACCCTTCAATAGAGGTGCACTCTGCTCTTTCTGGCTCCTAAGGCATGTTCTGATAATAAATCCAATTTTGAAAGTGGTATTCATGCACTCATTATATAATAAATGAGTTGAATCCAACAATATCACAATACAAAGGGAACTTGGTTATTTAAATATAATACAATATGTTAAACTAATAAAATACTATATGATTTTCTTCCAAGTATACCAGGGGTTGAATTGAACACAGATGTTTATATGTTTTATTTCCTTTTATCTGTATGATCTTCTGTTTCTGAGTGCTTAGAGAATAACAGGGTCTCAATTTATATTTATTTATTTTTATATGCTTTTATTGGTGCATTATAGTCTCACATCATAATGTAAATCATGTTGACAGTGACATACATGCACACAGCACTTGGTAGCCCCCCACCTCCCATTTCCCCCCCCAATACAGAGTAATGAGGTTGACGTTGATATATTCACATATGTACACATAGTCAATGGTAGTATTTCCATTAATGAATCTCAATCTTATCTTTGCTGGATTTTAAGTTCCTTAAATAATATATTTTCTTTTCATATTCTGCCTTCCTTTTCTCCTCTTAAAGGTGACATGAATATTAACAAGTAGCATTGTTATTGTTTTTATAGGCCACCTAACCATTCAGACATAGGACAGAGTTGCAAGATCAGTAAATCCATATATTTTTAAGTTTCAGAAATCGTCCCTTTGTTTTTCTATAATATGTGATAATATGTTGATAGACTGCAGACACTGTGTATTTCTCTACTTCACGTTTATACAGGAGGATGAAACTGCCAGGACCCCTTCTATAAGGTCACCATTTATGGCATAA
>PVJS01036275.1:0-20538 GCA_004027185.1 Glis glis
TGGAGGCGGGGCCCAAGGACAGGGGCGTGGAGGGAGGGCCTGGAGGCGGCCCATAGGCAGGGTCCCGAGAAGGAAGTAACGCAGGCTCCTGGGCTGGGTGCAGGCAAAAGGCTCTTTCCCACTGGGCGGATCCAAGCCATCAATCTCTCTCTCATCAAATATTTAATTAAGCGCAGTAGCACTGATGGGGATGGTGGAAGGCACTAGAGTTGCCATAACATCTAACTCCTAGGAGGGCAACGCTAAAAAATCACAAACGCAATAACAAAAGTGTTGGGACTGTGACCTCTAGCTTGGACCCATTAGGAGCCCTTTCAAAGAGAAATAATTTTCAAAATAAAATAGTGGGACCCGGGCGTGGTGACGCACACCTGTAATCCCAGGACTTGGGAGGCCGAGACAGGAGGATCGCAGGTTCAAAGCCAGCCTCAGCAACTTAGGGCCCTCAGTAATTTAGACCCTGTTTCAAAATAAAAAAGTAGGACTGGAAGCTCAAAGGTAGAATGCCTGTTGGTCCAATCCCCCAGTACCACCAAAAAAAAAAAATAATAATAATGGTACTAAGGTAGTGAAAACTGCAAGTCAGTCCCTCCATGACTGCGAAGTGGATGGAGAGAGAGGACTTCGGAATGAAGCTCTGGATCCCAGCTCATCACGCACCTGCTGGGCCAGTGGCAGGAATGATAGAAGTAGCCGCTGATGCTATGGGTGGGAGAGGCATGGGAAAGGTGGATGATAGGACTGAAGAATAGGGAAGTGGTGACTTCAGAAATGTACTCATGTATACACTTGAACACCCAGGAAAAGACTGAAGAACAGGCATTAAAAGTTAACTGTAACACAGGTGTGGTGGCACACACTTGTAATCCCATTACTTGGGAGGCTGAGATAGGATTGCAGGTTGGAGGACAGCCTCAGCAAGTAGTGAGACTTATCAACCTAGTGAAACTCTGTTTCAAATAAAAATAAAGTAGGACTGGGGGTGTAACTCGGAGGTAGAATGCCCCTGGGTTCAATGCCTAGTACCAGAAAAAAAAGATAAATAAAATAGGGCTGGGAGTGTAGCTCAGAAGTAGAATGCCCCTGGGTTCGATCCCCAGTACCAAAAAAAGAAAGAAAGACTTGGTTAAAACTATGAAAAATCCATAAAAAAGCTTTCATGATTAAAATTATAATTGTCAAACTATTTAACAGAGAGTACCAAAAAATAGAAACTTATCTAGAACATTGTCTTTGTGTGTGTGTGTGTGGTAGTAGGGATGGAACTCAGGGGCATTCTACCTCTGAGCTACACCCAGCCATATTTTATTCTTTATTTTGAAACAGGATCTCACTGAGTAGCTGAGGCTGGCCACGAACCTGCAATCCTCCCATCTCAGCCTCCCAAGTACTGGGATTACAAGCATGTGCCACCATGCCTGGCTAAGCCATGATTTTTTAAATAAAGGTTCTTCTCTGTGTCTCTACATGTGCTTATGTATTTTCAACCATAGGAAGCTTATTTCTATGTGAAGTCATACTTTGTGCAGCTTTACTTTTTGCTTAACATATATTTGTGTATGTAATAACATACACAAATGTGGGGTGCGGTGGCTCACACCTGTAATCCCAGTATTTGGGAGGCTAACACAGGAGGATTGCAGATTTGAGGCCAGCCTCAGCAATTTAACAAGGCCTTCAGCCACTTAGTGAGACCCTGTTTCCAAATAAAAGAACAAAATAGGGCTGAGGGTGTAGCTTGGAGGTAGAATGCCCCTGGATTCCATCCCCAGCAACACACACACACACACACACACACACACACACACACTAAATAAATAAAAAAGTAAAAATAAAATAGGGCTGGAGTTGTAGCTCAGAGTTACAACACCCCTAAGTTTAATCGCTAGCACCCCACACACACACTATAGATAGATAGAGATACATATCCCCCCACCCCATTCTTTAGCCAGCTCCATTGTATGCGCTTGTAAAGTCTTAATGGTTTTGTTTTTGTTTTTGGTGCTGGGGAGTGCACGGCGATTTCCTGGCAGAGCTACCGCTTCATAAACATTTTTTAAAAATGCCTTGCAAGCCGGCGTGGTGGTACACGCTTGTAATCCTAGTACTTGGGAGGCTGAGACCAGAGGGTCCGGGTTCGCGGCCAGCCTCAGCTACTTAGTGAGGCCCTCCGCAACTTCGTGAGACCCGGTTTCAAAATAAAGTATAAAAAATAGGGCCGGGGGTGTAGCGCGGAGGTAGAACGCCCCTGGGTTCAATCCCCGGTACCACAAAAAAAAAAAAAAAAAAAGCCTTGCAAGTGTTGCTGAGAGCACCTTGCGAGTGCTGCGGTGAGCCGCGCTGCACACCTTGCTCCACTAGGTGGCAGGAGAGGTCTACACATCGCTATGACAATGCGCAGGTTTGAGGCCAGCCTCAGAAATGTAGCCAGACCCTGTTTCCAAATAAAAAAAATCAAAAGGGCTGGGGTGCAGCTGGGAGGTGGAGATGCGGTGGGAAGTGAACGGCAGATCTTCATATGCGCGTGAGACCCGCGGAGCACTGAGAAGACTCCCTCACCACTAGCTTGAGCGCCTTTTCTTTAACTGTTGGCCACAATAATGTTCTAAAGTAAACTTAGCATCATAAAGTTCCTAGATTTGGGGCTGGGGCTGTGACTCAGCGGCAGGGCGCTTGCCTTGCGTGGGCAAAGCCCTGGATTCCATCCCTAGCAGTGCTAGGAAAAAATAAAAGATTTTTTAGATCTAGATTTTTCCAGTTGTGTCTTCTTGAAAGTGGGCGACTGCTCTGGAGCACGGCCCACTGCCACGTCGTCGTCTGGGCACACCACTGCAAAGCCGGGGCGCTGGGCGGGCCTGCACGGCAGAGGAGGGCTCCTGAGGTGTGCAGTGAGGAGCTGTCAGCTGTGCCGCATAGAATTAAAGTGCCGGAGGTAAAAATAAGGAGCAAAGTTGAAGATGTGTATCGGTGAGGGGTTGGGGGACACCATGCCAGAGAAAGTAAAGGGTCACACTGACTGACTTTGAGGTTCTGTTTACTTGCTGAACACAGGGCACGGAACCCAGGGCATTGCTTTGATCTACACCCCCAGTCCTTTTAATTTTTATTTTGAAATAGGACCTTGCTAAACTGCTGAGGCTGGCCTCAATCCTGCAATCCTCCTGTCTCAGCCTCCCAAGTACTGGGATTACAAGTGTACACCACCACGCCCTGCTTATAAAAAATGAATTTTTGACATGGGATCTCAATGTAGGGCATCTGAATAGATTAAAAATAAAAGGCAGCTGGGGGCGTAGCTCAGTGGTAGAGCATGCTTGAGGTTCATGCTTGAGGCCCTGGGTTTGCTCCCTATAAGTAAATAGTAAAAAGGGAAGCTTCTCAATTTACCCCAGGTGGTCAAGAGGGTTTCCCCAAACAGGACTGAAAACACACTAGATTAGACGCTGCCCAGAATTATCCCAGATAGTCTCCGCCATGTGGGATGGAGCCGCTCCCAGGTTTATGACTTCCTTGGAATCATCTTTGAGTCACTGCAAGCAGTTTGCTAGCACCTCCTGTCCTCTAGAGATGGGGTCAGACGCCAGTACACACTGGTGACTGAGGCTCAGCTCCGTCCTCAGAGAGCTCAGAGAGTCTGAGCACTACTTTCCAAACTTTAGGAAACAGTACATTAAAAATGTACTGTTTCAGCTGCGCATGGTAGCCCACCCCTGTAATCCCGGAACTTGGGAGGCTGAGACAGGAGGATCAAAGGTTCGAGGTAAGCTTCAACAACTTAGAGAGACCCTCTGCAACTTTGTGAGACTGTTTCAAAACCAAAAATAAAAAGGGTGGGGTGTGCAGCTCAGAGGTAGAATGCCCCTGGGTTCAATTCCCAGTACCCCCCAACACACACACACACACACACACACACACACACACACACACCAGAGCCTAGAAACCTGCCTCTTTAGCAGCATGGATAGAGTGGGAGAGACAGAAACATAAACAGGCTTAGCAATTAGAAAGCAATGTGCGAGAGTCAGGGTAGAGGCTGCAGGAGCGCCTGTGGGAGGAGGAGGGAGGCCTGGGAGGATCCGGAGACGTGTCAACAGAGGACGTCCTCCAGGACCAGTGCAACTATGGCATGGGGGTGGCACCTTCTGAGGGGGCAGGCTAGGGGGCAATGAAGACAGGAGGAATCCATAGCCTGGGCTAAGCTAGGTGTGTGGCCATCAAGGCGGTTCAACGGCATCCATGCAGGGAACAGCTGATCTGTGTTGTTCACTGTCAGTCACCGTGCTGAGGACTTTCATGTATCTTTCATTCTTACCAGCCACGAGGGCAGCTACTCCTAGCACTCCCATGCCCTGGGTGAGGGCACTGACCTTAGAGAGCAAGCAACCAAAAGCCCAGTCCTTGGGAGGCGGAGACAGGAGGATCGCAGGTTCGCCGCCAGCCTCAGCAATTTAGCGAGACCCTGTTTCAAAATAAAAAATAAAAAGCCGGGCGTGGTGGAACACGCTTGTAATCCCAGTACTTGGGAAGCCGGAGGATCCAGGTTCGCGGCCAGCCTCAGCTACTTAGTGAGGCCCTCCGCAACTTAGTGAGACCCTGTTTCAAAATAAAGAATGACAAACAGGGCTGGGAGTGTAGCTCAGAGGTAGAATGCCCCTGGGTTCAATCCCTAGTACCGCAAAAACAAAAATATAAAAAAAAGAAAGAAATAAAAAACAAAATAGGGCTGAAGGTGTGGCTCAGAGCTGAACCCCTAGCCCTTTTTATTTCTTTTTTCCTTTTCCTTTTTTTTTTTTTTGGTACTGGAGTTTGAACCCAGAGGTATTCTACTTCTGAGCTACACCCCCAGCCCTAGTTTACATTTTATTTTTGAAATGGTCTCACTAAGTTGCGGAGGTACTTCACTAGGTTGCTGAGACTGGCCTAGGATCCACACTTGCTGGAGAAAAGACCTCGGGCAGGTGTGCCCTGTTGCGGGACACCAGCCAGCGGCGCTCCATCGCAGTTGCTCCACAACTCTGGAGATCGCTGTATCCCGTACGCGGCTTCACCAACTCACACGTATGGGGCCAGCGCCTTCTGAATGGCATCTTTCCAGTTCTACAGAAACCATAAGACAGAAACAACAACACGGACCTGCCAGGCGTGGCGGAGTCAGGTGTGTGTCACCTGGCCTGCAGCACAGCTGTCTGCCAGCTGCTCCCCGGGCTGCTGTTGGGAGGGCTTGTGCGCCAGCTGTCCAGCACGGACCAGCAGAGGGGCTCGGCCGGCCTGCCCAAGCCAGACTCCTCTGCCAGAGCATTCCTAGGAACAAGAACATTGTTTCATCCAACATTTAGTTAAAAACAATACATTTAGGCCGGGCAAGGTGGTGCATGCCTGGAATCCCAGTACTTGGGAGGCTGAGACTGGAGGATTGCAGGTTTGAGGACAGCCTCAGCAACCTAGAGAGACCCTGTTTCCAAAATAAAAATAATAATTTTAAAAAAGGACTGGGGCCAGACGTGGTGGCACACACTTGTAATCCCAGTACTTGGGAGGCGGAGACCGGAGGATCCGGGTTCACGGCCAGCCTCAGTTACTTAGTGAGGCCCACCGCAACTTCGTAAGACCCGGTTTCAAAATAAAGGATAAAAAATAGGGCCGGGGGGTGTAGCTTGGAAGTAGAACGCCCCTGGGTTCAATCCCCGGTACCGCAAAATAAATAAATAAATAAATAAATAAATAAATAAAAGGACTGGGGTATAGCTCGGAGGTAGAATGCTTCCAGGTTCAATCCCCCACACCACAAAAAGAAAAGAAAAAGTAAAAACTCTCCCCTTGACACTGCTCCTGTCTCTGTGGGTACTTAAAGGAGTCTGGGGTTGGAGCTGTTCCATCCACTGGTACCCAAGGTCATCCTGAACGAGCCAGGTGGCTGTTTAGAGATTGTGGAAAAAGGTGGGATCCCAGTTTATTTTTTATTTTATTACCCAGTTTATTTTTTATTTTGAAACAGGATCTCATTAAACTGCTGAGGGTCTCACAAAGTTGCTGAGGCTGGCCTCGTACCTGCAATCCTCCTGTCTCAGCCTCCCTCCCATGTACTGGGATTACAGAGGAGCACCACCATGCCTGGTTTCAACCATTTTACAGAAAAGTAAAAGCAACCTGCTCAAGGTCGGGCGAGTGTTTCTCAGAGGTCAGCACTTGGGAAGGTCACCCAGGGTCTTCTGCCTCTAACCAACACAGGTCAGTGTATGGCTCTTGGTCTTAACAGCCCTGCCTCCCCCAGGAACCATAAGCCGTCAATTTCTGTTGTTCAAGGTACCTGATCTGTGACATTTGGTGGCGGCGGCCTGAACGGACAAGTCAACATATGGATCTACGGTTTGGAAGCGAAGGGCCAGAAGACAAGAGATCACGCCTCAGCCTCCTTTTCTCCACATCAGCCCAGAGCGTCAGGGACCAGGAACCTGAGCCGGCATGAGGAGGTGGGTGCCTTGGGACCAGAGAGGAGGCTGGGAGGATGCGGGTCCATGGAGGGTCTTTGATGAAGCAGGGCCCCTGTGGGTTTTTATGTGACACTGCAAAGATTGAGATGTTCCTCCAGTAGCACAGAGTCGTTTGGGTTATGAGCAGAGAAGGCAGGCACAGCCTTTGTCCACAGGAAGAGGAGACGGAGGGAACTGGTCACCCACGTGGTCTGCTATGGCAGGGCAGGAGGAGGAGCCGACACAGGGCTTCTGGGCTGGAGATGGCTCTGAGCAGGATGGAACCCAGGGCATTCTACCTCCGAACTACACCCCCAGGCCTATTTTTATTTTTTTATTTTGAAACAGGGTCTTACTAAGTTGTGGTGAGCCTCACTAAGTAGCTGAGGCTGGCTGCGAACCTGCGATCCTCCTGTCTTAGCCTCCCAAGTACTGGGATTACAGGTGTGCACCACCACACTTGGCTTTTATTTTTTATTTTGAAACAGGGTCTAGCTAAGTTGCCCAGGCTGGCCACTAACCAGTGATCCTCCTGACTCAGCCTCCCAAGTACTGGGATTAAAGGTGTGCTCCACTGCACCCAGTTTCATTTCTTTCTTTATTGCTGCACCTCCTGTTCTGAACTCTGGAAATACCAAAAAGAAGAATACATAGCTCCTGATCTCAAAAGTGTTTCGCCCCAGTGGGGGAAGCAGAGAAATAAGTCAATGTATAGCTTCCTACCTTTAGGCAAAATGACAAATGTTTATTTACTTCTTTAGTGGTACTGGGGATTGAACCCAGGGCATTCTACCTCTGAGCTACACCCCTAGCCCTTTGTATTTTTTTATTTTGAGACAGGGTCTCACTAACTTACTAAGCACTGGCCTCCAACCTGTGATCCTCCTGTCTCAGCCTCCCACGTACTGGGATTCCAGGCGTGCTTGGTGAATGTTTATTATGGTCTGTTGAAACCTCTTCAGACTTGAGCAATGGCGCAGGCAGAACCAAGTTTGGGATCTCCCACCAGGCCTGCTCTTCCTGCTCTAATCTCACTTCCTGCTGTGTGTTCCTGGGCCACCTACTTGACCCTTCTGTGCCTGGGTCCCTGGGCAGTAAGATGAAGATGATAATAACAGCATGCCTCTGTGGGATTGTTCTGTGGGAATAGTGTGAGTTGTTTCTCAATGAAGCAGAGCCTGGTCCACAGCAAGGGCCCAACTGGTGCTTCACGTTACGATTATAATCATGCTAAAGATTAAGCCTCCAGGTTTGGGGGTGTCTTCCTAGGGAACAATTCCTGACAAATGGAACCCACTGATGAGGGCAGTTGCCGTGTCTCTTCTTCAGAATATTTAGGGACAGTGCTCCAGCGAGTCTGAGCAGGTGGCAGGAGGCATGGATGATCTAAAAACATCAGTGAAGAGCCGGGCCTGGTGGCGCATGCTTGTAATCCCAGTACTTAGGAGGCTGAGACAGGAGGATTGCAGGTTGGAAGACAACCTCAGCAAGTAGTGAGACTCTCGTCAACCTAGTGAGACCCTGTTTCAAAATAAGAATAAAAGACAGGACTGGGGGGTGTAGCTCGGAGGTAGAATGCCCCTGGGTTCAATCCCCAGAACCACAAAATAAGTAAGTAAGTAAATAAATAAATAAATAAAGGGCTGGGAGTGTTGCTCGGAGACAGAACGACACTGGGTTCCATCCCCAGCACCTGCCCCCCCCCAATATCAGTGGACAGTGGTTCCAATGTGTTGATCTCATTTAATCCCCACAACAGACCAGTGAGGGAGGGCACTGGGGATTGAACCCAGGGACATTCTACCTCCGAGCTACACCCCCAGCCCTATTTTATTTTTTATTTTGAAGCAGGGTCTCACTAACTTGCTCATGGCCTCACTAAGTTGCTAAGGCTGACAGCAAACCTGCGATCCTCCTGCCTCAGCCTCCCAAGCACTGGGATCACAGGTGTGCACCACCGCGCCCGGCTACCAGACCATTTTCTTTCACCTTAATTCTGGAGATTTTGGGGGGGGGGGTGGCGGCTCTGGTTTTCGGGGCACTCCCCACAGCAGCGAGCGGCCCGGGTGTTTGGAAGGGCGCCGGGAGCGGCCGGTCCCTGGCTGGGAGCGCGGCGGGGCAGGCCGAGGCCCCGCAGCTCCGCCGCCGCTGCACCCCTATTTTTAGCGGCGCCGGGCGGGTCACGTGACGGCGGCGGCGCGGCGGGGCGGGAGGCCGGGAGCCGCGGCTCGGCACCGGGGTGCGGGGCTATGCGGACCTGGAGCGCCGAGCACGTGTTCGGGTGAGCCGCGGGGCTGTGCGGGGCGGGAGGAGGCCGCGGGAGGAGGAGGCCGCGGGAGGAGGAGGCCGCGGGAGGAGGAGGCCGCGGGAGGAGGAGGCCGGCCTCCAGGCTGCTCCCGGCCCAGCGCGGCTCCGGAGCCGGCCGCGTCCTCCGCCCGCGCCGCGGTCCAGCCTCGCTTGCACGCAGGGCCTCGCTGGGAAGGCTGGGCCTCCGGTCTCGGCCTCCCGGGGCCGCGATCGCGGGACCTGCGGCTGTTGCAGCTGGAGGCCGGCCTCCGGAGCGGGGGAGCTGAGGCTGCGCAGCGGGCTGCAGGGCTCCGGGCTCAGCGTGCTCGCGGGAGAGTAGAAGCGCTGCCCTAGCCGCAGCCTGTGATGCGGGGACCGGATCCAGCTGCCAATCATGTCTTGAGCCTTATTGAAACGCAGTTTACATACCACTCAACTCCTGCCGGTGATAGTTCACCCATTTTAAAGTGATTCTAGTATATTTACAGAAAAATAAAAAATTTAAACCGGGCGTGGTGGCGCACACCTGTAATCCCAGTCCTTGGGAGGCTGAGATAGGAGGATTGCAAGTTCGAGGTTAGCCTCAGCAAGTAGCGAGACTCTCAGCAACCTAACGAGACCCTGTTTAAAAACAAAAAGAAAATTATTTTAAAAAGGGCTGTGGTGTAGCTCGGAGGTATAATGCCTCTGGGTTCAATCCCCACCCCCCCACACACAAAAAATACATTTAAAATTATTTTTTTGTGTGACCATGACAATAGTCCAGTTTTTATTTTATTTTATTTTATTTTTTATTTTATTTATTTTATTTTATTTTGGTGCTGGGGATTGAAAGCAGGGGCAGTCAACCTCTGAGCTATACCCTCAGCCCTATTTTATTGTTTGTTTTGAAACAGGGTCTCACTAAGTTGCAGAGGGCCTGAGTTGCTGAGGCTGGCCGCGAACCTGCGATCCTCCTGTCTCAGCCTCCCAGGTACTGGGCACAGTGCAGGTACTGGGATTCCAGCACCGCCGCCCGGCCCGTCTGGCTCTGTCCCGGAGCTGCTTGAGGCTGGCCCCGCGGTTCCTGCTGCCCCGTGGCGTCGGGCCGGGACACGAGGCCGGGCCAGGAGGCCGCCTGACTGTGCTTCCCCCGCAGCCACCCGTGGGACGCGGTGATCGCGGCGGCCATGCGCAAGTACCCGAACCCGATGAACCCCAGCGTGGTGGGCGTGGACGTGCTGCAGCGCGGCGTGGACGGCGGCGGCCGGCTGCACAGCCTGCGCCTGCTCAGCGCCGAGTGGGGGCTGCCCGGCCTCGTGCGCGCGGTGAGCCGTCTACACCCGGCCGGACCCGACCCCGGCCCGACCCTCTCCAGGCCCGCGGCCCAGCCTGGGCTGCTGAGAAGGACAGCAGCGGCTTGGGGGCCGGTGCCCCGGAGGCCCGGACAGGAGGACCGCAGGTTTGAGGCCAGCGCCATGTAATTTAGCGAGACTATTTAAAATGAATGATTAAGCCGGGCGTGGTGGCGCACGCCTGTAATCCCAGTACTTGGGAGTCTGAGACAGGAGGATCGCACGTTGGAGGGCAGCCTCAGCAAGTAGTGACACTCATCAACCTAGTGAGACTCTGTTTCAAAATAAAAATTAAAAAATCGGGCTGGAGGTGTAGCTCGGAGGTACAATGCCCCTGGGTTCTATCCCCAGGAACACACACACACATACACACACCACACACACGCCCAGTATTCTGATCCGAGTACCTGGGAGGCTGAGGCAGGAGGTTCCAGGCCAGCCTCAGCAACGTAAGAAGTAAAAGGGCTGGGGCTGTAGCTCAGCTGGGGGTGAACACCTGGGCTCAATCCCCAGTACTGAATGAATGAATGAATGAATGCCCCGTGTCCTGCCCGGCACATTCTGCGCGGTGAGGCTTTGTCACAGGAATTTTGTAGGCACAGTTTAGTCCACAGCAGTGCGTGTGCGCGCCCTCTCACACTCCTCTCTCTCTCTGGTTCTGGGGATTGAGCCCAGGGTCCTCAGCTACACCCCCAGTTCTATTTTATTTTTATTTTGAAACAGGGTCCCACTAAGTTAGTGCATGCTGGCCTCACACCCGCGAGCCTCCTGTCTCAGCCTCCTGTGCCACCAGCCAGCTCGTTTTCAGAACTGCCAGGGCGGGCTCTGAGGACGGCACCCCTCTCTCCCCTCCCCAAGCTGGGTTCGTGCCTGGCTGCAGGCCCCGGGTCTCTGCCCCTCTCGGCCCCTCGCTGCTCAGTGGGCTGTTTGTGTCACTGTGCTGGCCCCCTTGTGTTTTTTAGATCCTGGGAACCAGCAGGACGGTGACGTACATCCGAGAGCACTCTGTCGTGGATCCGGTGGGGAAGACAATGGAGCTTTGCTCCACCAACGTAAGCGATGGCGTAAGCGATGACGTGAGCGATGACGTAACGGTGACGTAGCGATGACGTAAGCGATGGCCAGGGACGAGCGCGGGCTGGGTAGCGCGTGCCCAGGGTGCGTAACGCCTTCGTTGAACTTCATTTCCAGCCTGACTTGGGTCTCAGTGATGGCTCATTTTTCGTAGCACGTTTAAATTTATTTAACAGTATTTTATGTCTTTTTATTCAAGTACAATAAACATGTAGGAACATATACATATCGAGTTGCACGTGAGAACCGAGTTCTGGTGCGCTTGCACCGCAGGGGGCTGCAGGTCAGGAAAAGGCACTGGGTTTTTCAAAAACGCTGGAAGAGCCGGGCGTGGTGTTGCACGCTTGTAATCCCAGTACTTGGGAGGCTGAGACAGGAGGATCGCAGGTTCACGGCCAGCCTCAGCTACTTAGTGAGGCCCTCCGCAACTTAGTGAGACCCTGTTTCAAAATAAAAAATAAAAAGGGCTGGGGGTTTGGAGGTAGAATGCCCCTAGGCCTATTTTCTTTTTTATTTTGAAACAGGGTCTCACTAAGTTGCAGAGGCTGGCTTTAAACTTGTGATCCTTCTGTCTCAGCCTCCCAAGTGTACTGGCATTACAGGCGTGGGCCACCACGCCTGGCTTCTAGTGGTGATTTTGGAAGCTACTTTCCACCTTCACTCCTCTCTTCCTTCTCTCAATTAAAAAAGCATACAGTATTGGCCTAATACAAATTCAAAGGCGTGCTGGGGAAAACGCATGAGTGAGGAAAATGGTTTATTTCAGCACATATCCCGTATTTTCACCAACCATAGAAATGGGCTGCTCGGGCAGAATCCGAACACAGCACCCACGTGTGGCATTCCTTCCTCCTGTGTCTCCTCCTCTGACTCACCTGCGTCGTCCTTTTGCCACCGCACCGGGTCAACTCGTTATCCATTTATCGGTTCTGCCAACAGCATCAGGTGTCTGTCCTGTGCCAGGCATCGTGGCAGGATTAGGGAACGCAAGGCTGAAAGACGTTCCTGCTCAGCCGGGGGTGGTGGCACACACCCGTGATCCCAGTACTTGGGAGACTGAGACAGGAAGATCGCAGGTTTGAGGTTGGTCTCAGCAACATAGTGAGACCCTGTTTCAAAATAAATAATAAAATAGGGCTGGGGTGTAGCTCAGAGGTAGAATGCCCCTGGGTTCAATTCCCAGGACCAAACCAAACACACGCACACCAAAACCATTCCTGCTCTTACTGATGTGCATTCCAGGGATGGAGCAACACTCAGCCGGGAGGGGAGGTTTGCAGACAGCAGGGGCTGGAGCTCCTTGTGTCGGCCGGAGACGCATGGAGGAGCGTGGGAGCCTGGGGCGGGAGGCGGTGGGATTTTCCCAGCAAGCCTAGCGGGCCCTGAGTGGGTGCACAGATGGGCCCAGCAGGCAGAGGCTGGTGGGGACAGCACTAGAGCTGGAGGGACAGGTTCACCAGCCATAGGAAGCAGCCCAGGACGGTGGGGACAGCTGGGAATGTCCCCACCTTCTCAGCGTCTTCCGTGGGCCCCAGCATTTCAGACAAAGCCGGTGCTGCTCTGGGTCCTCAGGGGTTCTCCCCTGCACCCCGAGGGCGTCTGGAGGTTGTGGGAACCATGGCCCAGCCCTGAGGGACCCTGCCATCTGTGCCGTCTGTCCATCCCCTGCCCAGCAGGCAGCACGTACCGTAGAAGGAAGCGGAGCGTGTCCCTGTGCCATGGAAGAGGGGCTCCAGACCCCATGCGGGATGGAGCCCAGCTCCTCCCTGCACCACAGGGCCTTTGCTGGCGTCCCTTCCCTGCTCAGCTGGCCCCCGTCCCAGGCTTCCCACTGCGGGAAGTTGGGGGCCTGCCAGGGCCCTCGGCCCCTCCCCCGCTGCTCCTGACAATGGTTGCATTCGCTCTGCCCAGAAGGACCTTTATCTGGAAAATCCCACTTTGTCCTTTCAGATGGCTTGCATGCCAGTAAGTAGGGACAGTTTATGCTACAGTGAGGCCTCGTACCCAGGAAACAGTAGAGGACAGACCCTCCATCCTGAAGCCCCCACTGGATGGCGCTGGGACGGCTACTATGTTTTCTGAGTCTCCCTTGTTTTCTTATTTTTATTTTTGGTGGTAGTTGGGAGACGGAGCCAAGAGGATTGCAGGTTCAAGGCCAGCCTCAGCAACTTAGCAAGACCTTGTTTCAAAATAAAATAAAAAGGATTAGGGGTGTAGCTCAGTGGTAGAGTACCCCTGAGTTTAATCCCTAGTACCACATAATCAAAACAAAACAAAATAAGAAATAAGAAATAGAAAGTGCTGGGGGTGTAGCTAAGACATAGAATGCCCCTGGGTTCAATATCCAGACCCCCCAAAAAAAAGGTTTAATAGCAAACCTAATGTCAGTAAGGCGTGAGGCTATTTCTGGGAAGCGCTTGAGGAGACACGGCTCGCAGTCTTCATGTGGACCTGGGGTCTGTCCCATCCCGTCCCAGGAGCCAGGGTTGCTTCCGGAGGGCCGGGAGAGGGAGCCACTGTGCCATGTGCCCAGGGTGGCGTGTGCTGGGGCCTGAGTATTTGCTCTGCTCTGGCTCTGATAAGTGCTCAGACGGGGAGGGAAAAATATGGGCAGGTGGTTTGGGAAGAAATGAAAGAGAAATAGAACTGAGAGTCATCTTTTTCTTCTTTTTTAAGATCACACTCACAAATTTGGTATCGGTGAACGAGCGGCTGGTGTACACGCCTCATCCGGAGAACCCTGAGAAGTGAGCGGCCTCGTGCTGTGGGGACCGAGGGGCCGGGGCAAGGGGGGGTGGAGCCCCTGACCCCTGCCCCTGTCCCCTGCAGGACGGTGCTCACACAGGAGGCCGTCATCGCTGTGAAGGGGATTAGCCTGGGCAGCTATCTGGAAAGTCTCATGGCCAGCACGATATCATCCAATGCGAAGAAGGTATGTGCGTGAGCCCCGTGAGCGCCAGGTGCCGGGTCAAGAGGGCAACGCGTTAGTGCCAGGAGATAGTCCTCCTGAGTGCGGGTGCGCGGCCCGCAGCTGAGCTCGTAAGGCCACACAGTTTCCCACCATTGCGTTCAAAAGCAGGGGTGTGGCCGGGCAGGGGGGCGCCGGCCTGTGGACCCAGTAATTGGGAGGCTGAGACAGGAAGATCACAGGTTCAAGGCCAGCCTCAGCAATGTAGTGGGACCTGTTTCAAAATAAAGAATAAAATAGGGCTGGGGGTGTAGCTCAGAGGTAGAACACCCCTGGGGGTTCAATTCCCAGTGCCCAGAGGGAAGGAAGTGGTAGTAGGGAAGGGCCGGCCAGGATGTGAGGAGACCTGTCTGTGGACGTCAGGTAAGCCCTGGGGCCGCTCTGCTCAGTAGGGATAGTATGGGGGTACCTGGACCCTGCATCCAGCCAAGGCAGCAGCACCGCAGAGGATCAGGCTCAGGGAACGTGGATTCGCCACAGCGGAAAGATGGCACGTGCCGACCCTGTCGAGCACGACTTCGTGGACTTTTGGCCATTTTGTATTTTTTAATTAATTAATTAGTTAATTAATTAATTAATATTTATTTATTTTGGGTACTGGGGATTGAACTCAGGGGCATTGTACTTCCAAGCTACACCCCAGCCCCTTTTTTATTTTTTATTTTGAAACAGGGTCTAAGTTGCTGAGGGTCTCACCAAGTTGCTGAGGCTGGCCGCGAACCTGTGATCCTCCTGTCTCAGCCTCCCAGGTACTGGGATTACAGGTGTGCACCGCCATACCCAGCTGGGCATGTGTTCTGAGATGCCTGGAAACAGCTAGTGGCCGTGGGAGATGAAGTAGGGTGGGGTGGGGTGGGGGTGTTATCCCGGGCCCCCTGGCCTCCAGGTGGCAGGCTGGGCGCTGGGATCTGGGGACATCAGGGGTGCATTCCCAAGCCTCTCTGGGATGAGAACTTGTGTGGTAGGCTGAGAAGGCTGTCATGGTGGGGACCCCGAGCTGTGTGTTGTGCTGACGGCAGAGAGTTTTAGGCACTAAAACACGAAGCCTTCTTTCCGAGCTGAGGAACTACTCCTGCGTGAAGGCGTCAAGGAAGTGTCATCGCTGTGTGACGGCGCTCCCCTCCTGCCACTTAGATGGCAGCCTCGGGGCTACGGAGTGCGGCCGAGGCACAGTGGCGCTCACATGGAAATCGCTCTGTGTTGCTGCAGGGGTGGGCTGCTATCGAGTGGATAATCGAACATTCTGAAAGCGCCGTAAGCTAACTGCTCCTGCGCCCCGGGATCCATGGTGGTAACTACAGTGCTTGTTAACCGAGCGTAGACTTTCAGTGTTTCATTACCCATGTGTGTGGGTGCTGTGGTGTGAGGGTGCTTAAAAAATGGGTGCATGTCCACCTCCAGCCCTGGGCCTCTTGGTGTCTGCATGGCAGAATGAAGCCTCCAGCTCCGGACGTTTTCTTTTCATTTCCTTGGTTCGTGGCGGGATTTATTTCCAGGGGACACTGGAACTGTTGTCATCTGAGGAAGGTAAAGCCGCTTCTGCTGCCAGAGGTGCTTAGAGTTTGGCTCCTGCGCCTCCCTCCTACCGGACACAGGAGTGAGAGGACTTCCCCAAGGAGGCCCAGGGGGCTCAAGACTGATATGGAGCCGGGCGCCAGGGCGCACGCCTGTCATCCCAGTACTTGGGAGGCTGAGACAGGAAGATCGCAGGTTCACAGCCAGCCTCAGCAACTTAGGGAGACTCTAAGCAACCTAGAGAGACCCTGTTTGAAAATAAACAATAAAATAGGGCTGTGGCCCAGAGGTAGAGTGCCCCTGGTTTCAATCCCAGTACCTCCTTGCCCCCAAAAAGATGGATGTGATGGGGAGCTTTCTTTTTCTTTTCCATCCCTCTCTTCCTCCTTCCTTTTGTGGTACTGGGAATTGAACTAAGGGATGTTCTACCTCTGAGCTACACTCCCAACCCTTTGAAAAATTTTTAAAAATTGGAAACGGTCTTTCTAGGTTGCTGAGAGTCTTGCTAAGTTGCTGAGCTGTCCTTGAACCTGCGATCCTCCTGTCTCAGCCTCCCAAGTACTGGGATGACAGGTGTGCGCCACCAGGCCCGGGGCACACGTTCTTTTTTGATCCTGTGGAGCTGGGGTCTCGCTCTTCACCTCTGAGCTGCACCCCAGCCCTCCACGTGCTCCTATGAAAAATACTTTGTGTCCTTATTTCTCTTGCTACAAGCCAGTGGCAGCCACTCCGCACATGTCTGTGAGCTTCCGAGCACCCACGCTTTCTGGCCAGGGTCGGAATTGGTCATCGCTGTGGGGGTGTGTTTTAGAAAGGAGATCCATGCCTCCTCCTCTTTGTTGAGACTCCCCGCCCTCCTACCTGGCGGCTCCAAGTCCTGTGGAGCTGCTGAGCTGCGCAGCTTGGGGACCTTGCGGAGGGCTCGTTGTCCTTGTCCCCAGCACAGTGGTGTGCCCCAGTCCCATCAGCCAGCCAGCTGCGCCGTTCCTGGTGTCTTTGGTTGTTGCGTTGCTGGGTTTTGAACCCAGAGGTGTTCTACCTCCGACCTACAACCCTGGCCTGATTTTTTATTTTGAAACAGGGTCTTGATAAATTGCTGAGGCTGGCTGTGAACCTGCGATCCTCCTGTCTCAGACTCCCAAGACCTGGGACAACAGGCATGCACCACCTCACTCAGCTCAGGGGTCTTTAAGAACTTCCTGCTAGCCGGGCTCAGTGGTGCACGTCCGCCCAGTGCTTGGGAGACTGAGGCAGGAGGGCCACAGATTCAAGACCCTGCGTGGTGACTTAGAAAGACACTGTTTCAAAAATAAAAAGTAGAAAGGGCTGGGGGGGTAGCTCAGTGGTAGAGTGCCCCTGGGTTCCATCCCCAGTGAAACACACACACACACACACACACACACACACACACACACACACAAACCAAAAACCTCCTTGCTGATTTTGCCCGAGTCGCTGAAGCTGGGGCTTCCCGGAGACCTTTGCCTGGAGTCCACGGCCGAGGCCCACCATGCATGCGGCCTTTCCTCTTGCTCAGCATGCAGGGAGCCCCCAGGGCTGGCGTGCATGTGCATGCGTGTGTGTGTGTGTGTGCGCACGTGTGTGTGCGTGCGACCTGATGTGAGTCGTAGGCTCCAGGTTCTGTTTCCTCAAAAACCAGAACTAAAATGCCTCCATCTTTAATCAGATACCGCACCTACAAAAAAAAAAGAAGAAAGGAAGGAAGAAAAGAAGAAAGGAAGGAAGAAAAGAAGAAAGGAAGGGTGGAGAAAGGAAGCAAGGAAGAAAGGAAGAGCGAGTGAACCAGGTCTGGACGTGGCTCAGGCGGGCGCGTTCAGGAGCAGCTGAGTCCTCCCGTGCAGTGCTCCCCAGGGCCCTGGGGCGAGTGTGGAGTCACCAGCCTGTGGAGGACCGCGGCCCTGCGACCGGAGCTGAGCCAGCCACCAGAGCCCTTGCTCCATTTCCCGCAGGAGCTCCCAGCTCCTTCCTGCCAGCCCCAGCGCGGTCCCTTGTCCCTGCTCTCCAGCTGCGCTGGGCTGCCCTCCTTCACAGAACCTGTCCCCTGTCCCCTCTGTGGGAGGAAGTCAGGCTCCTCGTCCGCACCCCTGGGTGAGGGAGCCTTGCTCAGGTGTCCACAAGGTGACCCCCGGCCTCGCTGTGGGGTCCTGTGGCCCGCTGGATTTGTGTGTGTGTGTGTGTGTGTGTGGTGCTGCGGATGGAGCCTGGGCCATTCTACCTCCGTTGTAGCTCCTCCCATCCTTTTTACAATTGTGAAACAGGGTCTCACTAGTTGCCAAGGCTGGCCTTGAACCTGAGATCCTCCTGCCTCAGCCTCCCAGATGCTGGCATGAAGGTGTGCGCCTCCATTCTCAGCTTGGAGACTTTCCCAGCTCTTGGGGAAAAGGGTGGGAACCCCGTGGCCTGCAGTCCTCCACAGGCTGAGTGACAAGCCTTCCAGCCTGTCCCCTGCCCTGCCTCGGGGACCCTGCGCTCAGCTCCGCTGCCTGGGCCCAGTTGGGCATCTCTCCCAGGTGGCAGCCGCTCTCTGCTTCCCACGTTGCCGGTGGCTTTGGGGTCAGCTTGTGGGCTGCTCTTCAAATCCTCAGCCGAGCCTGACTTCTGGCGGAGCACCCTGTTCTTCCTGCAAAGTTCCCCATGTTTGTTTTCCTGAGTTTTCTCTTCATAGTTTTATGGGCATGTCAGGGATGAGGGCAGAAGGTCTTTTCCCACCGTCTTTAAGTCAAAGTTGTTTAAAATAACACTAATTTAGCCGGGCGTGGTGGCGCACGCTTGTAATCCCAGTACTTGGGAGGCAGAGACCGGAGGATCCGGGTTCGCCGCCAGCCTCAGCTACTTAGTGAGGCCCTCCGCAACTTCGTGAGGCCCGGTTTCAAAATAAAGGATAAAAAATAGGGCCAGGGGTGTAGCTTGGAGGTAAAACGCCCCTGGGTTCAATCCCCAGTACCGCAAAAAAAAAAAAAACCCACTAATTTAGCCGGGTGCAGTCGTGCACTCCTGTAATCCCAGTACTTGGGGGGCTGTGACAGGAGGATCACAGGTTTGAGGCCAGCCTCAGCAACTTAGCAAGACCCTGTTTCAAGATAAAAGTAAAATAAAATAGGGCTGGGGGTGTATTTCAGAGGTAGAATGCTCCTAGGTTCCATCCCCCGTACCACAAAATAAGTAAATAATAAAAATAAATAAAATGAAAAGGACTGGGGATGTGACTCAGAGGTAGAATGCCCCTGGGGTCGATCCCCAGTACCACAAAACAACACCCCACTAATTAAGAAAACAGCAAAGCCGGTCCATGTTCGTGGTTGAGGAAGCGCAGACATTGCACAGTGAGGCCGCGCCCCCCACCGGCTGACTCCCCTTTTTCTGACCCTTCCACAAGTTCTCTCGCCTGTGAAAGTATACGTGTGTTTTTTCCTTTTCCTTTTTTCATTAAACTCTGGATCATACTGTTTGTGCTGTGCCTCTTTTCTACTTTTAGACGCCGTATCTTGATAGCCCCCCCCTTGAGGAGCGCTGGTCGCCCCTGACCCTTCATTCCTGGCTCCTACCATCCTCCTGTCTCAGCCTCCCAAGTACTGGGATTACCGGTGTGTGCCACCACACCTGGCTAGACTGAGTATTTTTTGAAGACTTCTCCACCCATTTGGCATTGGAAACAAATATTCTTGAGACTGTGTCTGATGTGAGCAACTGGCTTTTGGTTTCTGAAGAGCAGGTGCCTGGTTTCCTGTCCTCACATCCATTAGGGGTGAGCGCGCCTTTGCTGGGACGTGGTTCCTGGTGTCTGCTCTGAGTTCCCCGGCCCCTAAATAGTCTTCCCCAGCCAATATGTGCTCACGACTGCCCTTGGGTGAGTTCTCACTGGCACACGCGGGCTGTGTGTGTGCTGCCCTCCTGTCTCAGCCTCCAAGTCCTAGGATCATAGGTGTGCGCCCTGCGTCCAGCTGAGTGCTTTGCCGCGGAGAACACGGTTTCTGGGTGCTGCTGCTGGAGCCCTGGCCCTGCACGGGATAAGCATGCACGCCACTGCCGCGCACCTCAGCCTCAAGAACACATTCCCCGGGGTCTGTCACAGCGCGGGACGCCAAGGTGAAGCTGTGCTGTGCGGGGCTTGGGCGGCTTGGAAGGAGAGACAGGCGCCAGGAGCCGGCCCTCTGGTTCTCAGACTGCACGAGTGCACCTGGGCAGCTCTCCCGACCCCAGAACTGCAGTGCACTCAACTCTGCAGCGGACGCGGACCCCTCCACACGGAGTGTTCGGAGCCCCTCGGTGCTGCCATCGCTGGCGCTGGCCCGTTGCTGGAAATCACCAGGTGGGGCTGGAACAGGGGAATGCTGGGCCGTAGTGAGGGAGTAAGCTCTTTTAGGGAAGGTGTTTTTAATTTTTGTAACTTTTTTATTCCTGGTACTAGGGATTGAACCCAGGGAGTTCTACCTCTGAGCTACACCCCCAGCCCTATTTTTTATTCTTTATTTTGAAACAGGGTCTCACTAAGTTGCAGAGAGCCTCACTAAGTAGCTGAGGCTGGCTGCAAACCTGCGATTCTCCTGTTTCAGCCTTCCAAGTACTGGGATTACAAGTGTGCACCACCACGCCCGGCTTATTCTTTATTTTGAAGCAGGGTCTCCCTAAATTGTTGAGGGTTTTGCTAAGTTGCCCAGGCTGACTTCGAACATTTTTTTTTTTTTTTTGCGGTACCGGGGACTGAACGCAGGGGCGTTCTACCTCCGCGCTACGCCCCCCTGACCTATTTTTTATACTTTATTTTGAAACCGGGTCTCACGAAGTTGCGGAGGGCCTCACTAGGTAGAGAGAGAGAGAGAGAGAGACAGGGAGAGAGAGAGAGAGAGAGAGAGAGAGAGAGAGAGAAAAA
>PVJS01036276.1:0-20537 GCA_004027185.1 Glis glis
TGTGTGTGTGTGTGTGTTTGTGTCTGGAGATTGAACCCAGGGGCATTCTACCTCTAAGCTACACCCCCAGCCCTATTTTATTCTATATACTGAAACAGGGTCTTCTAAGTTGCGGAGGGCCTTGCCAAGTTGCTGAGGCTGGCCTTGAACCTGTGATCCTCCTGCCTCAGCCTCCCAAGTACCAGGATTACAGGCATGCACCACCACGCCCTTTTCTTTTTTTGCCCATTTTTAAATCAGGTTGTTTTCTCTCTACTGAATTATTTGAGTTCCTAATATATTCTGGATCTTAACCCTTTATCAAAGGTATGGCTTGCAAAAATTTGCTCCTGTTCTGTAGCTTGCCTCTCCGTGCTGTGAGCTCCCTTTGCTGTGCAGAAGCTATTTATTTATTTATTTATTTATTTATTTACTTATTTACTTATTTACTTATTTATTTATTTTTGTGGTACTGGGGATTGAACCCAGGGGCATTCTACCTCCGAGCTACACCCCCAGCCCTATTTTTTATTCTTTATTTTGAAACAGGGTCTCACTAAGTTGCGGAGGGCCTCACTAAGTAGCTGAGGCTGGCCGCGAACCTGGATCCTCCGGTCTCCGCCCCCAAGTACTGGGATTACAAGCGTGCGCCACCACGCCCGGCTTAGAAGCTTTTAGTTTTAACACAATCCCCTTTGTCTCTTTTTGCCTTTGTTGCCTGTGTTTTTGGGGTCACAGGCAAAAAAAAAAAAATCATTGATCAGACTAATGTCAGGAACTTCCCCCCTGTTTTCTTCTAGTAGTTTTACAGTGCCGGGTCTTGTTTCAATCTGTAACCCACTGTGAGCTGGTTACTGTATATTCTGTGAGATAAGAGTCCAGGTGCATTCTTCTGTGTGTGGATACCCAGTTTTCCCACCACCATTTACCGAAGCGGCTGTCTTTCCAAAATCACTGCATGGTGTTGGCACCCTTGTTGAAAAGCGATTGGCTGTGGGTGCATGGGCTTGCTCGGGGCTCCCCGCTGTGCCCCGCTGGTCTCTGTGTCTGCTTTTAAGCCAGCACCGTGCTGCCTCAATTTCCACAGCTCTGGGGTATGTGTTGAAATCGGGCAGTGTGACGCCTCCGGGTTTGTTCTTGCTGCTTAATACTGCTTTGGCTTATTCAAGGCCTTTTGGAGTTCCGTGCACAGTTTAGGATTATTGTTTCTATTTCTGTGGAAAATGACACTAGAATTTTGACAGGGAATGCATTGAATCTATAGTTCACTTTGGCTAGTTATGAGCATTTTAACATTAGTTCTTCCAATCCATGAACATGGACTATCCTTCCATCTATTGTGTCTTCGATTTCTTTCATGACTCCAGAAGCTAGGACAGTCTTTAAAGGAGCAGGAGGTCACTGCTATGGTTTGAATAAGTGTTCTCCAAAGGCCCATGGGGACAGCCTTGGCCCCCAAGGCGGCCAGCCTCAGCTACTTAGTGAGGTCCTCCGCAACTCAGTGAGACCCTGTTTCAAAATAAAGAATAAAATATTGGGCTGGGAGTGTAGCTCAGAGGTAGAATGGTCCATGGGTTGACTACCCGACTGATGGCTCCTTGGGACTCTCACTCCACCTTCAGGTGACACGGGGACCTGCAAAGAGGGACCCTGCCTGGCCATGGGACCCAGGCTTGCGGGTCTCACCTGCCCCATCACTCATCGCCCACAGGCACCTGGATTAGACGTTGCACCCTCTGGGCCCCAGTTCCTCTTGTGTAGAGAGGAGAATCCCACCCCTCTCACTGAATAGAAGATTCGAGATCTGGCCATCAATAGAGGTTTTAATTTTTAAACAATATATTCAAGGAGTATACGACTAATTGTGTGTGTGTGTGTGTGTGTGTGTGTGTGTGTGTGTGTGTGTGTGTGGTACTGGGGCTGGAAATCAGGGGCATTCTACCTCTGAGCTATACCCCCAGCCCTATTTTATTCTTTTATTTTGAAACAGGGTCTCACTAAGTTGTGGAGGGACTCACTAAGTTGCCGAGGCTGGCCACAAAACTGTGATCCTCCTGTCTCAGCCTCACAACTAATTTTTTTTTTCTGTGTGTAGTACTGGGGATTGGACCCAGGGGCATTCTAGCTCCGAGCTACCACATCCCTTTTTATTTTGAAACAGAGTCTTGCTAAATTGCTGAGGCTGGCCTCAAGCCTGCAATCCTCCTGTCTCAGTCTCCCAAGTACTGGTATTACAGGTGTGCACTACCACATCTGGCTATTTTTAAATGCAAAAATGTCCAATGAGGATGCAGGTGTTGGACATTAGAGGTCACCGGGGCATCTGAAGGCAGAGAGCAAGCTGTTGACCTCTGTGGTCTGTCGACAGATGGACATGAGACAGAGGGACCGGTGGAGGCCAGACAAGGAGAGATGGAGGGAGGGTGGGTGGGCGTATGAGTGGGTGCTGGGTGGACAGGAGGATCCACGTGAAGCTCGCCGTTCTCTTGGGCCGCAGCCCCGCTCCTCCCCAGGGCCCCCACTGGGCTGGGCTAGGGTAGGCACAGAATCATAGAAGAAGCTGAAAATCCACAAATCAAGATAAATAATACTTATGTAGCATCTTTAAAAGTCAAAATTAATGCAAATAATCATGCTGGACAAAATTTTAAGATAGGATCCGATCCAGCCCTGAAAGGACCCCACCTCATCTGCCTCACCCTGGTCCAGACCCCACCTGCCACCCCAGCAGTCCCCTACCCCACACTCCACCTAGCCCCAATTCCCACCTGCAGCACCCACTACCCTTCACCCCTCTCCCCCCAGGTTCCCCGAGGCCAGCGCTGGAGAGTCAGGAAGGGTTGCGGTGGAGAAGAAAAGGGAAGGCAGAGATGGAGCTGCGCGCTCTCCCCAGCGCCCAGCCCCGTCCCTGATAGAATCCAGCACACAGATCCCTGCCTGGGCATGGGGCTGAAGGACCCCTAGAGGCCCCGGGATTCCCAGGGGAGCTCCGGGCGGTGGGTGCTGGGTGCCATCCCCAAAGTTACCACATGGTGGCGCCCATGAGCTGACTGTGCTCTGAGGCCTCCCAGGTGGCCACGCACCCACCACCACCTCCAGCCAGCGACAGCGGTGCTTTCTGCCGACTGCTTCCCGTGGGTTTTGTTTTTGTTTTTTATTAACTCCTTCAAAACTTCCCTTGTTAAAACAAAGACACCTTACCTTGTGGGACGTGCCATCATTATCCCCATTTTACAAATAGGAATCGGAGGCTCACAGAGGGGAGGCACCTGCAGCGGGCAGGGTCGCGGAGGAGGGAGGCGCTGTCCTGTGGGTCTCCAGTCCCCAGGGCCTCCCAGAGAGGGTTCTGGGCTGTCTAGGGAATAAAGAAGCAACCATCCCGTTTTGCAGGGGGTAGGACGAGGCCCAGTGTGGCAGGTAACCGAGCTGACCCCGCTCCTGTGCCCCGCTCCTCTGTCCCCAAGTGTCCTCAGTCCACACCTGCGCGGCCCTCACATGCCATCGGGCGCAGGCAAGGAAATCCAGGTGGGGGGGACCGACCGCAGGCTCAGTGCAGTCGCAGGCCTGTTTCTCCACCCTGGACGTGGCCCAGCCTGGCCAGGGCCCGGCTTCCTGAAAAGCCAGGGTTCTGATTAACAGTAACCTGATGTCCGGGCTCCCGGCTGCACCTCTGGGAACACAGGAGGGAAATGGGGGTACAGCTCAGGACCCACTGTGACCCCAGATGGAGTTGTGTCAGAGGAACCAGGCATTTGGGCCAGGAGTCAGAGTGCTGGGGATTTGGGGGTGTCAGCATGGGGATGGGGCCTTGAATGATAAGCACAAAGGCCCTACGACCGGCTCCAAGGGGACCCAAACACCCCGTGCACCACTGTACCCGTGTTCCCAGGGCTGGCGTGGCACTCAGCATGAGACAGAGTGTCATTTCAAAAGACACTGACACCAGTGTCCCCAGGTGTGACCCTGACTTCCCCCCACCAAGAGCGGCAGCAGCCGCCCTCCCTCAGGGTAGAGACAGCCTGTGAGGCGCGGAAGTGACACTGGGTGACTTCTGAAGTAAGACTACAAGAGGTCATCAGGTGCCCCAGCTCCCTAGCACATGCTCCCTGGCTTCCAAGGCCCGGGGCCACCATGCTGTGTGGCCACATGGAGACAGCACAGAGCGTGGGGAAGGCCCACGGGGCTGCAGCCCGGACCCACCACCCGGTGGAAGTCACACATCGACGCCCCCACTGACACCAAGAAGAGCGGAGACCAGCTGGCCCCGCCACCCTGCCCGCACCGCGGACTCCTGAGCCAAATGAACGTTCACAGCTGGGCACAGCGGCGCACGCCTGCCATCCTAGCTACTCCGGAGGCCGAGGCAGGAGGATCACAAGTTCAAGACCAGCCTGGGCAACTTAGTGAGACCCTACCTCAGACAAAAAAATAGAAAGGTTTGGAGATGTAGCTCAGTGGTACAGCACCAATCAGTTCTATCCCAGGTACTGCAAAAAATAACATAAAAATTAAAAATAAATGTTTAAATCCCTTAAGAAGTTTTGGGTGTTTGATGCACTGCAGAATAGGTAGACACTTTGTAGATATGTGTCAAATGACAGAGAATGAGCATTCCGGGGCAGTGGAGACGGGGGAGCCTTCGGGGGAGGCCGAGAAGGGATCAGAGAGTGAGGCGAGTGGTCCAAGGACACACAGCAGGCTGGTGGATGAAACTTTAAGTCTGGTCCCCGCTGACCACCACACACATGTTTTGCCTGAGGTTTTTTTTTTCTTTCTTTCCTTCCTTCCTTCCCTCCTTCTTTCCTTTCTTTCTTTATATTTTGAGAATCTGTTTCTTTCAGCCCACCTCCCATACATACAAAAAGCTAGGAATATGATAGTAGAAGATGAGGACCAAGGAGAAAAGGAGAAGGGAAAGATGCCAAGTGATTGGTTTCTGCAGATTTGCCTGAGCTTCCTGACAGCTGGGGCGAAAAGGGAAACAGGGCAAGTTACTCAGTTCTTGTTACTGGAAAAGGAGAAGCGTACCAGTTCCTCAGTGAGGCGGATTTTCCTAACAGCGCGCTGGGAGAGAGCTGCGCGTGCTCGGGGCATGTGGCACTGGTGACGTCCCGCCTTCCCCAGCAGTCCAGGAAGGCTCCCCTCTCCTTGCTTCCTAGAACCTCTTTGCTAAAGGCTGAAGCCCAGGGAAATGGAGCCAGAGTGTATCTGACATCATTGCAGAGAGAGGAGGACCCCCCGCCCCGCACTGGGGTCCCGAGCATCTGAGAACGCACCGGAAGTGACAACCCCGGGCCCCTGTGCGGGAGGGACAGACTTCGTACACTCACAGGCAGCCGGCGATGGTGCTTGTTTGGGGTGCCCCGCCTGAGATCGTCGTCCCTAACTCTCAAGAAAGTCAAGCAAGGCCCTGCCTTCCTCCAGGCCCCGGAGCACCTTGGGAAGCAGGCAAGGGTGCTGTGGAGGGACTGGCAAGGGGGCAGCAGCCTCCCCTGAGCACTTCTGCTGATCTCCACCAGGTGCCAAGACACTCAGCAGGACACTGAGCCCGGAGGGGGGGTGCCTGCCATGGCTCAAAGGTGGAGGCACAGACCCACTCTGGCCAGATGGGATGAGCATTTCCAGGTGGGCACCATTGTGTCCGTGTGAGATGCCTGGCGCTGCAGCAGCCATCTGGTGACCAGGAGGCAGGGGCGACGCTGGGCCTCTGGCCTGTCTGGGACTTCACCCATCCCAGCTCACAGCGTAGCCACCTGGGCCCACAGACCTTGTGCTTCCTCAGGCCCCTGCTCCGGCGAGCTAGGGAGGGGGCGAAACCCGGGGTCCCCTCCTTTGTACACGCACTATGCACGTGTGCCCTTGTTCCAGTGTGCACTCCTGTCCCCAGCAGAAAAGGGGGGTGGAAAGGGGAAGTGGGGGGCAGGCAGCAGGGATGGGGGCAGAGGAAGAGGGGCAGGAGAGGGGGAGGCCCAGGCAGAATCAGGTCCAGGCCTGACCCAAGCTAGCACCACCTCTGCTCCATCCCAGGCCTCCTGGCAGTGGCTCATGCCATCCTTCCCCCAGGAGCAGCCTCCCCCTCCTCCCCAAGGCGCACCCTCCCACTCGCTGCTCCTCCCCGATGAAACTCCAGATGGGCCTCCCGCTCCGGGCCCAGCTCATCACAGAGCGTAGAGGTAGCTGTGAACGCTCTGCCCCGGCACCCAGCTTGGCGCTCAGAACGCTTGGCCACCTACTGGTGTGAAATGATGGGCGTCACCTAAAACTCCAGCCCCCCACTTGAAATTCCCCCACCGGGCCCCACGCATGGGTTGAAGCGCTGGGGGATCAGGAAGCGCACGGATCCCCGCAGGCTGCATGCTCTTGAGCCAGACTGCCGCTGCAGCGCCTGGTGAGGGTCTACGATCTGTTCCCGCACTTTGCAGATCCCAAAGAGGAAGCGGAAGGGAAAGGCACGTGCCCCCGGCCACACAGGTGCAGCGGGACCTGGACCTGAGTCTGGGGGACGCAGCTGTGGCCCCCGCCGGCTCAGCCCCTGTGCAGGTCAAGGCTGGTCCCTGCTAACGGGGGAGGCTGACCTCCGGCCACTGCAGTCCCCGCGTGGCTGTCATCCTCCTGCCTCCTGGTCCCACGCTCGCCACCCGGTTCCCGCAGACCCTCCCCTCTTTTGCCGTTGATGTTGTTGGATATAATATCTAAGCACATAGAAAATACGAAAAAGGTTGAAATCACCTAAATTCACAACCCGGAGACGGGGCGGCCCCTCGCCAGTGAAGGTCCTCCCACCTGTGTTCACATGGAGGCTGCTCAGAGCCCACGTGGCCTCCACTGCGTTCTCCAACTGGGTCTTTTGCAATTTTGTAAGATGAATGGATCGTTAATATCACACAGAAGTTTATAATTCCAGATATCTGCAAAACAGAGAAAGCCAACCATCTGCGCTCCTGTCCCTCCACAGTGGTAACCAGCCAGCGCTGGGCACCAGCTGCCACGTCACATGGGACGAGCCTTTTCGTTTTGCCACAGTCCCCGCCGCTCCCTGTCGCTAGGTGGGCCTACTTCCTTCACTGACCCTGTGGCCGCTGTGGGGACTGCAGTTGGCCACAATTGCACCCATGAGATAGCTGTAACATTTACCAACCCGACACGCCTGATGCCGCTGACCTCATTCCATCCTCAGCCCGGTGACAAGAGGCGCAAGAGGCGCATGATCTCGTTAGACCCATTTTACAGAGGAGGAAACCGAGGCTCCGGGAGGTGAAATAAATTGCCCAAGACCATGGCGAGAAACATGGCAGAGTCAGGATTTGAACCCAGGCAGCCTGGTTCAGAGTCTGGGCCACACCTACCTGGGCTATATGTGAACACACGTCCACTCAGTTCTATTGGAGGATAATTCCATGTTAATCAATATGGTCTGGGGTCATCTGGATAAAAAATAACAAGAGCCACTAAATAGACAAAAGCTTACCAACGAAATACCAAGAGTGGGCATGTGCTGTTTCTAGCTTCCCTGCTTTTACTCTTTTGCTCTGTTTTGTTTTTTGTTTTTTTTTTTGTTTTTTCCAGTACTGGGGATTGAACACAGGGGCGTTCTACCACTGAGATACATCCCCAGCCCCTTTTTTTTTCGGTAGTGGGGATTGAACCCAGGGGCATTCTACCTCCGAGCTACACCCCAGCCCTATTTATTTTATTCTTTATTTTGAAACAGGGTCTCACTAAGTAGCTGAGGCTGGCCACGAACCTGGATCCTCCGATCTCAGCCTCCCAAGTACTGGGATTACAAGCGTGTGCCACCACGCCCGACGGTAGTCTTGATGATTGCCATTCTGACTGGGTAATATGGAATCTCAAAGTAGTTTTGATTTGCATATTTCCCTGAGGGTTAAAGATATGGAACACAGCCGGGCATGGTGACACACACTTGTAATCCCAGTACTTGGGAGGCTGAGACCAGAGAATCTGGGTTCACAGCCAGCCTCAGCTACTTAGTGAGGCCCTCCGCAATTTAGTGAGACACTGTTTCAAAAATAAAGAATAAAAAATAGGTCTGGGAGTGGAGCTCAGAGGAAGAATGCCCCTGGGTTCAATCCCCAGTACCGCCAAAAAAAAAAAAAGACATGGAACACTTCTTCATATAATTATTGGAGATTTGTACTTCTTTTGAGAAGTCTCTTCAGCTCATTTGACCACTTATTGATTGAATTGCTTGTTTTTGTTTTTGTTTTTTGATGTTAAGTTTTTTGAGTTCTTTACATATGCTGGCTATTAATCCTCTGTAGAAGAGTAGCTGGCAAAGATTTTCTCTTTGTCTCTTTACTTCATTTGCTGTGCAGGGCTTTTCTTTGTTGTTGTTTTGTAGTAGTGGGGATTGACCCCAGGGGCAGTCTACCACTGAGCTACAGCCCCAGCCCTTCTTAATTTTTGTTTTGGAAACAGGGTCTCTCTAGGTTGCTGAGGCTGGCCTTGAACCTGAGATCCTCCTGGTCCAGCCTCCCAAGTACTAGGATTACAGGCGTGCACCACCACCCCTGACTGCAGACGCTTTTTAACTCGATGTTATCCCATTCGTTGATTCTTGCTGCTATTTCCTGATCTTTCGGGGTCCTGTTCAGGAATTCACTGCCTGTGCCTCTTGTGAGGTGTTTCCTCCAAGTTTTCTTCTAACAGTCTCAAGGCTTCAGGTTTTACACTTAGGTCTTTTGATCCATTTTGAGTTAATTTTCATGCAGGGTGAGAGATAAGGATTTAGTTTCAATCTCCATATGGGTATCCAGTTTCCCCAGCACCATTTGTTAAAGAGGCTGTCTTTTCTCCAACATGTTTTTGGCACCCTTGTTGAGAATTAGATGGCTGTAGCTGTGTGGGATTGTCTTTGAGTCTTCTCTTCCTTTCCACTGGTTGATGTATCTGTTTTTATGCCAGTCCCGTGCCATGCTATTCGTGTTACTGTGGCTCTGTAGCATGTTTTGAAATCAAATATTGTGAGGCTTCCAGCATTGATCTTTTTGCTCAAGATTATTTTGGCTACTCGAGGTTTTGTTTGTTCTTGCTTTTTTTGTTTGTTTGTTTGCTTGCTTGCTTGCTTGCTTGCTTCCATATGAATCTGATGATTGTTTTTTCTAGTTCTGCGAAGAATGTCATGGTATTTTGAGGGGGACTGCAGTCAATCTGTACATTGCTTTCAGTAATATGGATTCTCCCTATCCATGAACATGGGATGTTTTCCCATCTCCTAGTGTCTTCAATTTCTTTCTTCAATGTTCTGTAATTTTCACTGTAAAGATCTTTCACCTCCTCATTTAGGTATATTCTGAGGTTTTTTCTTTCTTCCTTTTTTTTTAAGCTGTTGTGAATGGGATTATTTCCTGATTTCTTTCTCAGCAAGTTCATTATTGGTATATAGAAAAGAAACGCTATTGAGTTTTGTATGCTGATTTTATATCCTGCTACTTTGCTGAATTTGTTTGTCATCTAAAAGTGTTCTGGTGGAGCCCTTAGGGTCTTTGAGTATGGGATCATGTCACCTGCAAATAGGGATATTTTGGCTTCTTCCTTTCCTATTTGTATCCCTTTTATTTCTTTCTCTTGCCTGATCGCCCTGTGAAAATTTCAAGTACTATACTGAATAAGCATACTAAGAGTGAACATCCTTGTCTGGTTCCTAATATTAGAGGAAATGCTCTCAGTTTTTCCACACTCCGTATGATGTTGGCAGTGGGATTTTCGTATACAGCCTTTATTATATTGAAGTAAAATCCTTCTATGCCCCATTTCCTCAGAGATTTTACCATGAAGGGATGTTGAATTTTATAGAAGTTTTTTCTGCATCTATTGAGATGATCATGTGATTTGTATCTTTGATTCTACTTATGCAGTGTATTACATTTATTGATTTGCACATGTTGAACCATCCTTGCATCCCTGGAACAAAACCAGCTTGATCATGGTGTATGAGTTTTTTGTTTTGTTTTGTTTTTTTTGGCGGTAGTGGGGATTGAACCCAGGGGCATTCTACCTCCGGACTACACCCCCAGCCCTATTATTTAGTCTTTATTTTGAAACAGGGTCTCACTAAGTTGCGGAGGGCCTCACTAAGTAGCTGAGGCTGGCCGCGAACCCGGATCCTCCGGTCTCAGCCTCCCAAGTACTGGGATTACAAGAGTGCACCACCACCACGCCAGTGTGTATGAATTGTTTAATGTGATGTTGAACTCAGTTTGCAAGCATCTAATGAGCTTTTTTTTTTTTTTGAGGTACCGGGGATTGAATCCAGGGGCGTTCTACCTCCAAGGTACAGCCCCGGCCCTATTTTTTATCCTTTATTTTGAAACCGGGTCTCACGAAGTTGTGGAGGGCCTCACTAAGTAGCTGAGGCTGGCTGCGAACCCGGATCCTCCGGTCTCTGCCTCCCAAGTACTGGGATTACAAGCGTGTGTCACCATGCCTGGCCTGTAATGAGCATTTTGATGTCTATGTTCATCAAGGAAATTGGTCTGTAATTTTCTTTTCCTGTTTGTGTCCTTATCTGGTTTTGGAATCAGAGGGATACTGGCTTTGTAGAATGAGTTTGGAAGCATTCCTTCCATTTCTATTTCAAAAAATGGTCTGAGCAGCATTTGGTGTTAGCTCTTCTTTAGGTATTTGGTAAAATAAGCCGTGAATCCATCTGGTCCTGGGCTTTTCTTTGTTGGAAGACTTTATTACTGCTTCAATCTCATTGCTTGTTATTGATCTTTTTAGGTTTTTATATCCTCTGATTTAATTTTGGTACAGCGTATGTGTCTAGACATTTATCCATTTCTTCTCGATTTTCCAATTTATTGGAATATAAGTATGGGGATTATTTTGAAAATAATCCCTAATGATCCTCTGGATTTCAGTAATATCTGTTTTAATATCTCCTTTTAAATCTCTCTCTCTCTCTCTCTCTCTTTTTTTTTTTGTGTGTGTGGTACTAGGTATTGAACCCAGAGGCATTCTACCTCCAAGCTACACCCCAGCCCTTTTTATCTTTTGTTTTGCAACAGGGTCTTGCTAGGTTGCTGAGAGTCTCGATAAGTTGCTGAGGCTGGCCTCCAACCTGTGATCCTCCTGTCTCAGCCTCCCAAGTACTGGAATTACAGGCATGCACCACCATGCTGGCTTATTAATCTTATTAATTTGGGTCTTCTCATTCTCCTTTGGTTAGTTTGGCTAAGGATTTATCAATCTGGTTTATCTTTACAAAGAACCAAATCTTTGTTTCATTGATCCTTCGTATTGTTCTTTTAGTCTCTAGTTCATTCATTTCAGCTCTGATCTTCATTCTTTCTTTCCTTCTGCTGACTTGGGGTTTGGTTTGTTCTTGTTTTTCTAAGACCTTGACGTGCATCGCTGAGTCATTTATGTGTTCTCTCTCTGATTTTTTAACGCAGGCCCTCGTAGCCCTACACTTCCCTCTTAGAACGGCCTCTACTGTACCCCATAGATTCTGCTATAGTGGGGTTTCCATCTTCATTTGATCCTAGGAATTTTTTAATTCCCCCCTGATTTCCATGACCACTGCTCATTCACGAGTATATTCTTCAATCTCCATGTGTTTGTATGGTTTCTGTAGTTTCTTTTGCTGTTGATTTCCTTCCATTATGATCTGATAAGATGCAAGAAATTATTTCAATTTTTTTTTTTTTTTGGTATTTGTTAAGACTTGCTCTGTGGCCCAAGATAGGATGTATCCTGGAGACACGAATATTCTTCTGATGATTCTGGTGGGACTGTTCACGCCTCACCTCCCTCTGCACACAGAGCTAGCATGTGACCTAGGATGGCCAATCACAGTGTAAAGATTGCTCCAGGGATGGCCACATGACCCAGGCCTGGCCAATCGAAGTCTTTCCCTGGGATTTTCTGTTTTCTTTTGGGGGGAAGGGGCGTAGACCCTGCCATAAAGTCCAAGGTGATGTCTTGTACGCCTAGAGCTGAGAAAACAGACAAGAACACTTTGACTCTCTGGTGTCTGTATTCCCAAAGCCAGACTCTCCAGGACTAAGCCAATTCATTCCAGTTTGAGCCGGGCTGCATCGCATTATTTAGCACCAAAAGTAGATGCTTAGACTGTACATTGTCAGTGTTCCCCTTAATGACTCGCTGACCCGCCATCCCCGTGCGACCCAGTTCATTAACCACTCGCTCTGGTGAACAGTCAGACGTTTCGCACGCTCACTGTTGCCAAAGATGCCGGGGGAACCTCTGTGCTGGGGGCAACACCCGGGGTGTGCTCCCCTGCCCTGGACCCCCATCCCTGCCTGTGGCTGGCTGAGTCCCTCCCCCGGCCCAGGGCCACTTCCTTCCGTCCCACACCTGTGCTGAGGGTTCCCAGCAAGCCCTGTGGCCATGCCTGGGCGCACCATGGCAGGTCTGGGGGAAACGGGCCTCTGGGGAGCCCCTGTGCTCTGCAGGTCCTCCCTGCAGCTGGGCTCCAGAGCTGGACCGCAGATGTGGGGGATGCACCCCCCTGCTGGCCACCAGACGCTACCTCCACCTCCAAGTCCTTGAGAAAAAGGAAGAAATCAGGGGCAGGGACCTCGGAGCCAAGGCACGCCCCGCCCCTGCCTACCACCTCCCTCCTGGCCCCGCGGCTCAACCACCGGCCCCACCAGGGTGGAGTTTTCTCTCTTGTGCTAATGTCAAGAACACTACATGGCACCTAGCAGGCCTCCAATAAACATCGAATGAATGATTGAGTGAATGAATGAATGAGAACTCTGACTTGCAGCCAAAGGGGTTCAAGGACAGATGCTGCTCCTGGCTCACTCTGGAAAGTCCCCTCCTTCTCCAGGTCTCAGTTTCCCCATCTGCAAAATGAGGTCATGGATTAGACCACCTCTAAGCTCCTCCCAGCCCTCCTGCCAGGGGCCAGCTGCATTCGGGGGAGCAGTTGTGAGCGTCACCCCTGTGGTTTCGCTAGGATTCAGTTCAGGCGCTGCGCCCTTCCCCTCTCGCTCGAGGGTGGGCAGGCAGGGAGGAGGCAGGCCGACGAACTTCTCCCTACATGTTCCAGGCGACGCTCATGCCACTCAGAGTGGAGACCCGAAGTCAGACAGCTGAGAACTTAAATCTGAGCTCTGCCCCTTCCTGGCTCTGCGACCTTGAACTTAACCTCCTTGGACTCAGTTTCCACATCTGTAAAGCAGGGATTATAATAAGATACCTCAGTGGTTTGTGGCGGGATTAAATGAGGTGATGGGCTAGAGACAAAACTCAGTGGCAGAGAACTTGCCTGGCGTGGCCGAGGACCGGCGAGGCTGGCTGCACAGGGCCCTCCACCCACCAGCAAGCCTGCCCAGGCTCCTGGCAGCAGGACAAGGCCGCAGAGCAGGAGCGGGTGTGGCAAGGACTTGACGCTCAGCCTCAGAAGTCCCGTACTGTCATCTCTGCTGCAGTCTATTGGTCAAAAAAAGACCTACGGGCAGCTCAGATGCCAGGGGAGGAAAAATGTTCATTTACTCTAAAAAAAAAATGTTTATAAGCCAGGCGTGGTGGCGCACGCTTGTAATCCCAGTACTTGGGAGGCTGAGACAGGAGGATCCAGATTCGCCGTCAGCCTCAGCTACTTCGTGGGGCCCTCCGCAACTCAGTGAGACCCAGTTTCAAAATAAAGAATAAAAAATAGGGCTGGGGGTATAACTTAGAGGTAGAATGCCCCTGGGTTCAATCCCAGTACAGCAAAATAAATAAATAAACAAATGTTTATGTTTTACTCTTGACCAAAGGAGTGGGAGCATCATTGTGCAAAGGGATGGAAATTGTAGCTGGTTTTGCATCTACCCACCATCTCCCCTGTGTTTCATTCATTCATTCATTCATTCACTCATTCATTTCCAACTCGAACACCCTGTATCTCCCTACATTTTACCAGATACTAGGACACAAAGGTGTTCTTATCTTCACAGGGCCTCCTGGCGGGTGGGGAAACAGATGAATAACCAATCTGTGCCGTGGAGTTTCAAGGAATGAGCATTTATTTTAGAGACATTTCTTTACACCACCCTTTTTTCCAGAAAGGATTTGAATCAACCCACCAGAGAAGGCACAAGCAATAAAATTATGAATCTTAACCAAAGAAGAAAATTAAAGCCAACAAGGGAAGTATTTCTTGAGCACCTACTATGTCCCGAGCCTCTCTTCCATATGCCCGAGGTGAGCAGTATCCTTCCCCTTCCATAGGTAGGCAGAGCGAGGCCCACTGCAGACTGGCGCAAGTCCACGCAGCCCCTGAGTGGCGGAGCTGAGAATCAACAGCTGAGTCTCACCCCAAAGCCCATACGCTATAACAGAACAGCTGTAGATGAACCTGAGATTTGACACTGAGTTTCCCAGCAGCCTGAGGGAAAAGAGAAACTGGATGTATTTGCCCAGTTGGTCACTAGACAGGGAAAAGACAAACATTTCTTTGAAGGGAAGCAAAGCCCTTCCTAGCACTGAATTAATTTGTCTGTCGGGGTGGAGCGCACAGGGCTCAGCCAGGACTACACGAGTTGGTGATTCTTTGGCTTACACAGAGGGAGTTTGCCAGGGAAGTGCCGGGGCTCCCTGGAGGAGGCTCCGTCCTCGGCGACCTTCCTCTGTGGCGGAGCACGTGTGTGTGCATCTGTGTCTCCCTGTCTTTCTCTTTTATCCCCCTCCTCTCTCTTTCTATCTCTTTCCCGCTATCCTTCTCCGCGCACACCCCACGGGCACCAGCCCCTGCTGCGAAAAGCTGCCTGGTTTTAGGACGTGCCCTGCGTCGAGAGCCTGCGCACCAGACCCCAAGGCCACGGCTCACTTCCTCCCACGGGGCGGGGCCGGGCGAGCAGGAAGGGGCCTGTCACCCCGAGGTGCGGTGTCGCTGCCTGACCAGCCGAGCAGCTGCTGGGCAGCGGGCAAGCGGCGCGGGCACCCGTCCCCTGCAGCCTTCGAAATGGACCTGTGCCACCCAGGTGAGCACAGGGGCGGCTCTCTGGCCTCGGCACCCTCTTCTGTAGAGTAGGAAGCAGCAGGCGTGTGCGCGGTGGGAAGGCCACGGCAGCTCGAGAGGCGTGCGGCCATGACCAGCCCCGCCTGGCAGGCTTCTCCTCCAGCGGCACGGGGAGAAAGCAAAGGCTCAGGTCAGGGGGCCTGGGATGGGGAGGAGGGGACAGGGGACAGGGAGGTGGATGTCACTTGAGTAGAGGCCTGAAGGAGGGGAGGAGCGACCCGTGGGGCTTCTGGGGAAAGAACATTCCAGGCAGAGGGACCAGCAAGTGCAAAGGCTCGGGGGTGGGACTAAAAGGGTGACTTGTGATAAAGGTGAGGACGCTGGTGACGGTGATGCCTGTCCGGTGGCGCAGGGTCCTGAGCCCCTTTATGGCCCTCGGGGGCGGGGTGGCCTTCGGGGAGCTGAGGACACTGCCTTGAGCCGGGGTCAGGTGTGAGCAGCAGAGTACCTGATTGAGACCCTGCCCAGTAACCAGGACAGTGAGACTGGGGAGGCCGAGAAGTTGTTCAGGCTGTGTTTCCGGGAGGCAGAGAGAAGGGCAGGGAAAGGGGCAAGCGCCTGTGCCCGGGTCTCGGAACGCTCACCTGGAGTTCCAGGACATGAGGGTGGCAGCGGCTGTCCAGTCCCCAGGGGCAGGCGGCTCCAACCTCGTCCAGCAGCAGCACCCAAAAAAAACAAACCCAGAGCAGCCTGACCCTCCCCGAGCTGGGCGTCCGCCAGAGGTGAAGCTGGGGCTCCGGGAACACACGGTCCCTTGCAACGGTCCCTTGCAACGGTCCCCAGTTACAGATGGGACCGAGGAGGCTCTCCTGCCTCCCTGTGCAGCACGCTCGCCCCCACCCTCCGCCTCTCCTGTGGGCTCCTGCCTACAGTGCTCAGTGACCGCGGCTTAGCAGGAGGCGATTGTGAGAGGGGCTCCAGGTGGCTCAGCGGATGTGAGGCTAAATGTCAGTAACCCACACCCCGCCTGTCGCTCACCATTGTGACTTCATTCTTCGGGTCCCAAAGTACTGAAGTATGGGGACCCCATGACGCAGGAAACTGAGGCTCACAGAGGTGAACTGCATGCTCAGGGTCACATGGTCACTAAGGGGCAGAGTGCAGGCAAGGACCCGCGAGGAGGACGCGCCCGCGTGGCGGCGGAAGCTGGTCTCCGCTTCGCTTCTGACTGGCCCCGGGAGGAGATGGGTTGCATGGGGTCTGTGCAGTCTCCTGGGAGTGGGGGTCTCTGTGGACTGGCTTGTCTTTGTGTGCTGTGTGGCGCTGGGGCTGCCTCTGGGGAGCCGCTGGTCCAGCATGCTGGGGTGGCTGGGAAGACGGGAGACACATCATGCAGGACTCTGCCCCAGATCTGCAAAGGGACGCAGACCCGAGGGAGGAGGGGACTCTCCTCCAGCGCGGGGCAAGCTGGAAGACTTGTTGGGGGGCACCCGCACGGTCTTCACTGGGGCTCCCTTCTCTAAGCTTGGATTCTATGGTGGGTGTCATCTGGCCTCACCTGGGGAGGTGGAGAGCGAACAGGGACAGGCCAGCAGGTGGGACTCAGGCTCCCGCCCCGCACCAACCTGCCGGTGCTCCTGGCGGGCCCCTTCCTGTGTGGCCTATTTTCCCACCTTTAGTATGGACAGGATGGGGCAGAGGTTCCCCCAGGGCTGCCCCTCGCTTCCTCCTGTGGGTGTGTGACATCAGGAAACAGGTCAGACCCCTGCCCCAGGGCCTGCCGGGACAGTGCCAGCTCCGGACAGCAAACCCCAGGCTGACCAAAGACCAGCGGTGGTGGCCCATGTCACAGAGAGGACAGACCACAGCTAAAAACAGAGGTGACAGCGGCTGGGGAAGGGAAGCCACAGGAACACCTACGCAGGGCCAAGCGGGGCTGCGACACTCCCTCTGCCCCAGGCCCTTGCTCTGGGACTTGGAGGGGCTCCAGCCTCGAGGCCCCCGGGGATGGCGCCCTCCACCCACTGGGGAAAGGGGAAGTGGGGCCGGCTGTCCTGGAAGCCGGGCTGCACACACAGAGATTTCTAAAAATACACCTGGAAAGAGGAAGGACGAGGGGGAAGTGGAGCGGGGAGATGGCCGGCCGCGCGGGCACAGCTGGCGCAGGCAGCGGCTGCAGCCGGGGTGGCAGGTCGGGGCCACGGGGCCTTTGGGAAGTGTGAGAAGCGCAGCCCGAGGGAGGAGCGAGCGGGCAGGGCGTGTGTGTTGCTGTTGTCAAAAACACAAGTCCCACGAGTCTGCAACGCCACGTCACCACCTTAGAGACAGAGGTGGCCGCTCTCAGCCGCGTCATCACCCTCCCTGAGCCTCAGGGTCCTCACTCTGAAAAGGGAGAGGGCCCCATTTCCAACAGTCAGAGGGAAGGTCACTCAGAGGGCCCCTCGTGCCCCACATTCCCCACGTGGGGTACGGCTGGCCAGGGCCGTCAGTGGCGTCCCGTGGGCTCAGATGCACTTGGCTGACTGTGCTCCGCTGGGGACAGGCTCTGGAAGCAGGGGACAGTGGAAGGAGGGGACAGTGGACGGAGGATGCAGGAGTGCCCTTGCCAAGACGTGCAGGGAGCGAAGATAGGAGCCGCCCCACCATGCCCCGCGGCCTGCTCCCTGGGACCCATGCCACTGTGGTGTTTGTTTCCACCCACACCTGTGCCTCAGTTTCCCAGCTCTGCTGTGTCGGCGTGGGGTGGCAGGGAGGGCCACCTGTGGCATCACTCTGTAACTCTGTCATCCTCAAACAGGGAACCATGGTCGGCGTTCTGCGTCGGAACCTCCAGCTTCAGTGTCTCGTGGGTTTGGGGTGACTTGCACAGGTGTCTGAAAGGTGAACTTTGGAGCCAGTGCCTCAGAGCCCCACATGGGCCCGGGCGTGAGTCCCCACTCTGCCACCTCCAGCCGTGTGGGAGATTTGCAAAGGGATGCAACTGTGTGGGCTTGGGCAGGTCGCTCAGCCTCTCTGAGCCCTGGGTACCTCATGTGTATGATGAGGTTAGAAACACCTTCCTCCCCGATCGAGGTCGGCGAGCAGTGGGGGAGTGGGCGGGAGGAGCTGAGGTGCTCAGCTGCATGCCTGTCCTAACCAGTGGCACGGCTCGTTTACTGAGCCCCAAGATACTAGAAAGGCAGTGGAGGCCAGGAAGGAGGCAGAGAGGGACCGTGACAAAAGAGGGTGCAGGAGGGCACCTGGGAGGAGGTTGGAGGATGCGTAGGAGCCGCCAGGCGAAGGAGAAGGAAGGGCATCCCAGGCCCAGGGAACAGCCATGCGCAGGCCCCAGGAGGGAGCGAGCACGGGGGAGCATGAGGCTGAGCAAGAGCTGGGTGCTCGGGTCACAGTGGGGCCGCAAGTAAGAGGAGGATGGAGAGGACACACCAGCATGACTGGGCCTCGCCCCAAGCTGGCCGCCCAGTCCGTCTCTCAGGACACAGATGGAGCAGCAGTCCCGTGGGGTATTCTGCAGCCTCAGCACTCCGAGAGGCCCAGCGCCTTCCTAAGATGGGGAGGCGCGGCAGGAAAACGTTTGTCCCTTACTTTGTTGGGATGCCCCAGAGGACAGCGAGCCCCCAGTCTTCAGTGGGTCACCTGACTGGTGGACATCCCCATGTGACTGCGGCCAGGTCCCTTAGGACTCTGTTATGGCTGAGGGCAGGAGAGTTAGTATGGTTCTGGGACCAGCCAGCGGAAGGGTCCAGGTGTCCATCCCAGGGGGCTGCACAACTTCTGCTCCTCCTTCCCCACACAGATGGGCAGGAATGCACCTGTCAGACTGACGATCACGCCATATGCACAAGCCGGTTCTGGGCTCTAGCAGAGATACCACATCTGGCACAGCAGCTGCAGCTGGGCTTCTCTGGGTTAGCGTGTGGGGTCAGCTGCCTCCCTCCAAACTGGTGAGCGGCTAGGGATGTGATACGGGCCGGCCGTCGCCCCTGAAGTCTCTAAGACTCAAGGGAGGAGATAACTCTCTCCCCAGGACACAGTGTTGGCTTTTCCTTCCTCTCTTGGCTGGGGGACTCCAGGGACTTCCCCTGCAGTCTTCCCCACAACGATGACCCTGACCCCACAGGCCCAAGTACCAGTGCGGGTCATGTACCGAGTACATCCATTCCAATAGCACATCGATGACCAGGAAAGGGGCCGTGAACCAAGTGGACCACGGTGGGCTGGACCTAGCCAGAACTCCATCGACGACCTGGCCTCTATATGCCCCACTCTAATGGTGCCTGGATGACGCTTCTGTCCCCAGTGCCAGTGACAACCTGGATCCTGTGGCTAATGGTCCTCAAATATCTGGAGATCCTGCTTCCTCAGTGTACGGTTACTGGGGTGAATGATCAGAGGTGTTTTCGGGGAAGGGCCAGGGAACCGTCACCATATCTACTTCTATAGTAGATAGAAAGACACAGACACTTCTTTCTGGGGAACACTTCCTTGTCTCCTCAGACAATAGGTCCAAGCCTGAAAACTGGGTCGGGTCCAGAAGTGAGGCAGGGGGCTTGGCTTCTTTGCACGGTGGCTGCCCGTGGGAGGGGCTCATCCTTGGCTGAGACACGTTTGTGGGGAGGGACCTGGCCATGCACCATGGGCAGGCTGCACCCCAGCAGCTGGGGGGGGGGGGAGTGGCTTGGTCCTAAGAGGAGAGATGGACAACCCAACAGCATGTCTGCTGTGCGTGTGCGGGCCCCTTCCCGTGTGTGGACACTTGCCTGGTGTTTGGCATGATTCACTTTTTTATTCCTGACAGCCACCCCTGAGGTAAGCACTGCGGCTCACGTTTCACAAGTAAGGATGCCGTATTAGCTCAGGTTTAGCTGCTGTAACAAAGAGCCTCCAAATCACAGCAACTAAAGCCTTCTCAATACTTCATGCTCTCTCAACATGCAGCTTCCATCTCAAAGTCCAAGATGGCTGCTCAGGCAATTGGGGAAGGGGTGCTTAATGTTTTCTCTGCGTTTGTCCAGGGGAGATGATGCCTGTTCTTGTAAAACCTTTAAGAAATGTGACCAGACACTTTCTAAAGCTAGGTCTAGCAGGTCAGGGAGGATGTGGACAGGCAGATGGGAGAGGACATCCCAGTGGGGAGGGAGGACGGAGTGCTGACTGGTCATGGGCAGTGAGGAGGGGTGGGCTGGACCAGAGGCTCTCATGGTGGAGAACAGTGGGCATGAAGGCTGGCTGGAAAGGCGGGGGCGCCACTGAGCCCCTGGCCAGGATGAGGACTTTACCTCTAAGTCGCAGGGGGTCCATGGAGATCTAGGAGCAGGGACTGTAAATTGCTCCAAAATCCAGTCTCCCCATCTTACACAGTAAGGACATCAGGACCATCCTACCAAAGACTCATTTCCCAGCCTCCTTTGCAGCTAGATATGGCCATGTGACTACATTCTGGCCAATAAGATGTGAAGTAAAATGGTAGGCCACTTCTTGGTCATGCAAATAAAAAAGTAGATAAATAATGGTCACATGAAGCCATGAAGGAGGAAATGAAAGTTCCAAGGAAGGGTGAATGCCTTCAGCAAAAATTCTTTTTTTTTTTTGTTTAATTCTTTTTTTTTTTTTTTTTTTT
>PVJS01036277.1:0-20537 GCA_004027185.1 Glis glis
ATGTTTGAAATTAAGTGAGCACCTCTATTTATTCATAACTACAACAAAACATTTAATAAACTTAGTATGCTATTTTAATAATTTCTCTTCAAAATGAAAAACATGCATGTCTTTCACTCTATAATTCTTTTTCTAGAACTTACTCTGCAAAAGTAATTACAAACTGACCAGTGAATTATGTATAAGAATAATTTCTGTAGCATTTTTTTCTAGTAGAAATGAACTGAAATCAATCTAAATACCCAGGAGTTAAGGAATAGTTATATCATGTAACAACATAATAAAATTCTGGGCATTATTTAAAATATTAAGGTACCTCCAGGACAAATATGGGAGGATGTCCATGATAAGTTATCAATTAACAAAAGTTAGCTTCAAAATAATGTACACAGCACAAATAATTTTTAAATTTTGACATATTTGATACAGTTTTATATATTTATCTATAGTAACTGACTCCACAAATAGAGAATCTAGAAGCATATACATAAACTATTTGGTGAATGGGAGTAATGGAAAACTCAGTAAGAAGACTAATTTTTCACTAAGTTAGTGTTTAATTCTTAATTAATGATTAATAAATAATTAATAATTAATAAATTCGTGTTTAACTCTTGAAATATTCTTTTTTTTGCGGTACTGGGGATTGAACCCAGGGGCGTTCTACTCTGGCCCTATTTTTTATACTTTATTTTGAAATCGGGTCTCACGAAGTTGCGGAGGGCCTCACTAAGTAGCTGAGGCTGGCCGCGAACCCGGATCCTCCGGTCTCTGCCTCCCAAGAATATTACAAGAAGCACCCGGCTTCTTGTAATATTCTTTACAAAGTGAATACAAATTAGAAACAAAATTAACTCACTTGTGAAGATTACAAGATGAGCTTTAAAAAGAATTTTATAACAGAAATCAGTAAATCCAAGAAAATAGCACGGTTCATATTTCTGACATGCATGTGAACAATAAAAATTATAAGAAGCAAAATAAAAATTGACAGGCAAGCATAGTTGATAGGAAATGGTAGCTTCAATTCTTAAATTTTAAAAAAAAATGTCAAATATTCTTTAGGCAGAGCTGGAAATACTGAATCAGCCAATTCTTTCAGTTTATGATTCCACAATCAAGGACACCATGACTCTTACACTATTCAAGCATCCATTTTCAGAAAAATTCTCTTCCTATGTTCCTTAAGAAATTTCTAATTCATTAAGGAAATTTTTATTGAAATTTTATTTTTATAACTTTTATAGAATGCTATTTGTGCAATGTTATTATACATCATAGGGAGATTCGAAGTGATACATTCATATAGGCACACAACATCTCTTGGTGTGTTTCCCTCCACACCCCAGTCTGCTATCCCCCTTCTCCCTCAAGAAATTTTCCTTTACTTTAAAGCTAATAAAAAGTGGAAAAAGAGCAAATGAGTTTTGTTTTGACAATATGACAAAGTACATGTATAGAGAAACCCTATCTCATACAGAAGAGACTGTGTGTACATGTGAGGGTGCATATACATATATGTCACATCTAGATGATGTAAGAGGAAAACAAGCATTAAAAGATAATGACTAGAGGGTGGAAGGTGTTGCTCAGTGGTAGAGTTCTTTTCTGGCAGGTGTGAGGCCCTGGGTTTGATGCCCAGCACTACAAAAAAAAGAAAAAAAAATAGGAACAAGAAAAAAAGTATGGTTCCATAGTGGTAAACTCAGGAGGTGGCATTTATCCTGAAAAAATATGCTAAAGTCTAATGGTCTAGAATATACAGTCATGCATCACTTAGCAACAGGGGTACATTCTGTGAAATGCACCTCATTGTGTGAACATCATGCAGTGTGGTTACACAAGCTAGGATGGCTGTGACATCACAAGGTGACATGATTTTATGACACCACTGTAGTATGTGCAGTCTGATGTGAACTGAAATGTCTAGATCATACATAACTGAACTTGACAGGAGTATATACTGTTAGTGAAAAGGGAGTTGTGGAGAAGTCTCCGGCTCTCAACAAGATGGGGAATTGGATAAAAGATCCCTCGATAGCCCACAATACAAGAGCTACACCCCCAAGCAGATAAATCAGAATAAAACCCATACCACGAAAACAGACCATCTATCTAGGCCGGGTTTTAGAATGAGGCAGGATTAAATGAAACATCTATAGAGAAGTGGAGGGAAAAATGTAAGGAAGGAAAAGAACTCCATTCCAAAAAGGCAAAAAATTAATCAAAAATATAAAATAAAATAATAAAATGCCAAGTGCAGTAGGGCACACCTGTAATCCCAGTACTTGGCTAGCATGTAGTAACTTAGTGAGACCCAGTTCCAAAAGAAAAAAGGGCCAGGGGTGTAGCTAGAGGTAGAATACTGCTGGGTTAAATACCCAGTATCATATGCAGACTTGTGTATGCACACACACACACACACACACACACACACACACACACACAATTTTTTTTTTTGGGAATCGGTTCAAATAATTTATCCTTTTTTTTTTACGGTATCGGGGATTGAACCCAGGGGCGTTCTACCTCTAGCTACACCCCCGGCCCTATTTTTTTATACTTTATTTTGAAACCGGGTCTCACGAAGTTGCGGAGGGCTTCAATAAGCAGAGAGAGAGAGAGAGACTGGTGTTCATGTTTTTCTAACACAAAGTTGACCATTTATTGTGTAAGAAATCTTACTTATTTTTCTGTTTTAAACATGTGATTTAACTTTGGAGCAAATTTAACTGAGTGGTTGTCTACTTAGCCAGCATGTACTGTAATAGACAAGATTCAGTTTTCTATAAAATGTCAAAAAAGAGATGTGGTTTCAGGAAGCTCATAACACACAATTTTTTAAAAAAAATTAAAAATATAACAAAAAGCTGTAAATGAAAGGGATGTAGTTTAGTGGTAGAATGATCCTGGGTTCAATCCCCAGTACCACAAAAATAAGTAAATAAATAGATAAACAAACAAATAAACAAATAAATGTATGTCAAAATAGAAATAACAAAGTGTGATATTGGGAATGAATCAAAATATGCAGGAAGCCAAAGTAAATGAGATACTCTAAATCTTCACATATTAAATTTAAAACAGAATGATAATGAAAATTCTATATATGAAACTTGTAGGATGTACTAAAGTAGTATATAAAGGACTATGTAAAGACTTTGATGCTAACATTAGAGAAAATGAAGGGGAATTAATAAACTAAGCATCTAACTTATTATGTTAGAACAGGAACAGAAAAGTTAGACTAAATCCAGCAGAACAAAAATAATATTAAGTAATTAAGATAATAATTACTTAATTACTTCAGTAATTAAGATAGTGGCACTAGCATACTTACAGATAATCAGATGAATGGGAGAAAATATAAAATCACAAAACTGACCTATACATTTAAGAAATTTTTATAAGGTATATGAAAAATAATCTTACCTGGAAAATGGCATAACCCAACAAGAAAGTTATATTTAAAATTGGAGCCAGGCATGGTGGCGCACGCTTGTAATCCCAGTATTTGAGAGGTTGGGACAGGAGGATTGCAGGTTAGCAGCCAGCCTCAGCTACTTAGTGAGGCCCTCAGCAACTTAGTGAGACCCTGTTTCAAAATAAAAAATAAAATAGGGCTGGGGCCGTAGCTCAGAGGTAGAATGCCCCTGAATTCAACGCCTAGTACCACCAAAAATAAAATAAATGAATGAATAAATAAATAGGGATATAAAAATAGTTTATGAAGCAGGATAGAAAAGATAAATGCAAAAAACAACACAAAATCATAATGGAAAATAATAAATTTTATCCTATCAAAATTAAGAACATCTATACATCAAAAGCAAAATAAAAGGGCACAAAGGAAAAAAGTATAAAGATAATCTATAAACTCGGTGAAAACATTCGGTAAATGTATAATTATGTCTTATATGTAACTCCTATGAATCAGTAAGAGAAAAAATAGCAAATGATATTCAAGAAACTTGAATGACCCACAACCTGAAAATATGCTTAACCTTCTTAGTAATCAGAGAAATGCAAATTCAAACCAAATGAGATACCAAGTTAAAGAGTGATAAATTAAGGCTGTGATGTAGCTCAATGGTAAAGTTCCTGCCTTGCATATGCAACAAACTGGGTTCAATCCCCATACCAAAAAAGAAAAGGAAAATAAACATCAAAAAAGGGCGATAAATTACAATGCACCAATACTAAAAGTAGTAAAATTTAAAAGGCGCTATCATTTGTTTAAGAGGATATGAGACCGTAACTTTCTCATCTCTTGGTCAACGATTTGGATCACTTTGTAAAGCCAAAGATGCCTATTTGCCCTACTTGCAATTCTTGTAGGTATACTCCTTAGAGGAAATCTTGGAAATATATACATAAAGACATGTAAAACAATGCTTACAATAATAACAACATCAAAACTTGGAGTAATTCAAATGACCATCAGTGGTAGGATGGATAATAGAAGTTATAACTCTTTTGTAAAGAAACTGAATGGCAATTCTTTTGTACTTGTTTTCTCTTTCTGCTTGGGTTATGGGAGCATTAATGCTCAGAATACCTTCAGAATGGTGGTTGTTTCACAGTGGTAGGATAAAGTGAACAACCTATCTAAATCAATGGGCATATCTTAATAGTTTCTTTTAGTTTCTATAATTTTGACTATTAAAATTTTTAAAAGAGCCTAGCTATAGTGACTACAATATTATTTGTACCCAGGCTGGTGTGTGAATGTATTTTGTAAACCATAGTGGAGCCCATATGCACACGACAGACTAGTTCCAGGGGATGTACAGATGAAGGAGGCAACCCTTCCTTCCATGATCCTACAGTGTAATGGGGGAGACAGACTTGTAAATAAAATTTAAATAAACTATCATGAAGTATGCACAGTATATATACTGTATTATAAAGTGCAGAAGAAGTAGAGAGGACATGGCTCCTTTGAGGACTGGAGATAAACTGTGCAAAGCTGGTGTAAAAAGACCTCGGCATGAGAAGTCAGCAAACGTTGATGCCCAGGTAAGTTTTGGTCAGATGAAGAAGGAGTATGGAAAATGAAGCAGATAAGTCAGAATTGCATCCTAGGGCTGGGCGTGGTGGTGCACGCTTGTAATCCCAGTACTTTGGGAGGCAGAGACCGGAGGATCCGGGTTCGCGGCCAGCCTCAGCTCGCTCTCTTTCTCTCTCTCTCTCTCTCTCTCTCTCTCTTCATGTCTCTCTCTCTCTACCTAGTGAGGCCCTCCTCAACTTCGTGAGACCCGGTTTCAAAATAAAGTATAAAAAATAGGGCCGGGGCTGTAGCGCGGAGGTAGAACGCCCCTGGGTTCAATCCCCGGTACCGCAAAAAAAAAAAAAAAAAAAAAAGAATTGCATCCTAGGGAAGATGGGAGGTCATGAAAGGAGATTCAGGAAATGAATGGAAAAAGTTTGTGTTTTAGCAATAGTATAGAGTCACAGTTCTTTTTAGAACTGTGACACTCATACTTCTATTTAGAACTGTGACTCTCATGTATAAATTACCTCTCCAGCATTAGTTCCTCCTTAACTTGAACTCTTTTTCTCATGTATTATACATTCTGGCAGCAAATAGCTATGAGACTATAGGAAATATAAAATAACTAGGCATCAAAGTAACTACCTCCTTATAAAACTATATGCAAAAAGATAGTCATGCATCTGCTTAACAATAACTGGGTTCAGAAATAGAGTCCAAAGTCTACAAATAAAACATCATACTGAGATGCATGTTGACTTTTTATTGTGAAATGAACACTGAACGTCCATTTCAATTTTATCTGAGCCTATTTCAAGAAGAAACACCAGTACATGTAGCATTTTATAAATATTTATATTGATATATTTGTACATATATCTAATATAGCACATAAAATATAATATAAATATACTTAGGATATATAAATCATATGTATAAATAAATAAGAATGACTAATATATGTTCTAACTCAAACTCCTTATAATGAAACATTTTTCTTAAGGCTTCATGTTACTAGATAAAATGATAAATTTTTGTCAACTAAGATATTAACCTGTATTTTACATCTCATAATTAGCTTAATAACTTAATAGAAAGTGTAAAGAATACTAGATGAATAGGGAACAATTTAAAGTATTCTTAAAATTGCTCATCTACTTTGTTTTATCATCAGCAAATTAATTCTCCACAGATAAAAAGTATGTGTCCATAAAACAATTACTACAAAATTTAAAATAATTGGAATAACCTTTAAGACTAATTTTATCTAAAACAATTTAAAAGAGAAATATGTCTGCTAAAAACAAAACCTGACTTAAATTTGGATTTGTGTAGTAATAATAAAATATTACTTGTAAAAATGATTAAGAAATCCAAAGCATGTTTTAACTTAACTGTTTAACTTAACTGTTATCATATATTGTCACTAAAATTTAAGGCCTACCATTAAGTTTTAATAATAAAATAAGTATCGATTAGTCTTCTTTGTCTCAATTTGCCATTTTAAATAAGAAAAAACATGTAATCTTACAATGTATATAGCAAATTATTTCCAGTGCATGCCATCGAGGAGATATTCAAACATGGTTCTTCCTTTTAAAGATTCAGCTAACTAGGGCAACCATATTTGCCAAAACTTTCCTATTTCAGCATAAAACATGCAATAACTTGCACAGTCAATTTTAAGCAAATAAACTATTGTGATAGAGTAGTTTTATGGGCAAGAGATTATAACATAGAGCAGAGGTTTTCAACTTTTGGAGGAAGTTAGACCTCTTTGGAAGCTGAAAAAGAATCACAGACTTGAAGAACTTCTATAAATGTTTGCTCATATACACATAGGTTTGCCAGTAACTATTTCAGCCTTGACCCACAAAGTAACACTCTCCATCACATTCACAAGAGGAGTAATTTATCTTCCAAGAGTTAAATATCACTATTATTTCTGGAATTTTAATTTTCTCAGATTTGTCCTTTTATCTGAAAAGTGTTTTCATTTTCATGTACTACATCAAATCCTCCAGTAAACATGTGTGACTGTTCCTGCCCTTTGTACCTTAATGGCAACTATTATTTGTATCGTCCATGCTCCTTTTAGCCTAAAAAAAAAAATACTCTTACTCTAAGTTTCTGACTCAATGGGCATTAAGCTTCTTGAGGACAGGGTGTTTGTATTACAACAGTGTGCTTTTCTAGTGCCTAGCAAAAAGGATAGCATATTCATAATAGGAGTAACCATTTATTTATTAATATTTAATCATGATGATTTTCTTAATTTGAAAAGTAACTACATTTATTTATATAATCCTAAGTATGATAACATAATTCTATTAAGTGCTTATTTTCTGAGGTTTTGCTATGTATAATTTGCATTCTATTAACTTGTATTAGATCATGTTGTTTTGTATTTTCTTATACTTCTTTTGGTTTGGGTGCATTTACTCAACTTTGCAGCTATATTGATGAGCCCCGAGAGCAGATAATTCATGTTTCAAGGCCAATGAGCACGAGTTAATGTCACTCAAAAATGTAATAGTCATGTCTCTTGATTATATCTCCCTACCCGTTCTGTTTTTAAAAGGATGTATGAAAATGACCTTGTAAAACAGGTACCTAGCTTTATGAATTGTGTGTGTTATAGAGAAGCAAAGAGAAAATATATGGAATTTTACCCAACCATAAAGAAGAACAAAATTACATCATTTGCAGGGAAATGGAGGGAATTGAAAAACATTATGCTAAGTGAGATTAGTCAGTCACAAAGAGAAAAGTCTAATGTTCTCCCTAATATGTGGATGCTAGGGAGAATGGGACTTAGAAGGAACTCCAGACAAAGAAGCAGAAAACTTTAGATGAGCAAAGAAGGTGACCTAACTGAGGGAGATGGGAGGGGAGGAAGAGGGAAATACACTAATGTACACTATGTATATACACAAACTTACCAAAGTCAATCACCATGCTGAGCATGAAAAGGAGGAAGGGGGAGGGAATAGGGTGAGAATTGAGGGAGGGCTAAATGAGCAATGTGTACATGCATGCTTCTGCTACCCTGACACTAATCAAAATGTATGATTACAATGCACCAATAAATGAATAAAAAATATGGAGAGATGCATATTTTTCCTTTAGGCTCTCTTCAATTGATAATTACCTCCAAAGACATGTTGTTGGAAGTAGAAAATCACCATTTAATTCAATTTAATTTAAATTTAAAATTCCTCAATAAAATTTTAAAAAGACTTTGCCATATCAATAATAAGTTTCAAAATAGTATGTTTTGTACTCTGTGGAACAAATGTTCTGATCCACAGTATGATAGATAAATTACAGCTTTATGAGCACTCCAAATTCCAGATTAGGAAAAAATGGTTACTGTGATAAGTTCAGTAATGCATTTTTAAAATTTACCTGTATAGCCTCAGGTTTCTTCTTGTTATATACAGCAAGTCAGGAAGAATGATGTACTAGTGTCATCCCAGATTCTGTTCAAACATGCTACTAAAGAGTGACCCTCAGTGCTGAGCAAGCATTTGTAGCTTGTGCAATGGCAGAATGGGCCAAAAGCTTAGTGTTGTGACCTGTCTTGAAAATAAAGTATCTTGAAATAAAAAAGCAGTGGGCAGATGTTGTTCGTGTGATTTTCATTACCGATAGTCAGGAATCTTCTAGTAACCTAGACTGCCATTTTCCAAATGTCCCTCCCTCAATAATTCATCCTGCAGATAAAAAGAAAGTTTATATTTCCATTTCTATTCTAGAAGATGATGAATTCATCTCATTTATTTATTCATGAAATATATAACCATCTATCCATCCATCTTCTAGTTTCCTAGGAAAATATAAATTCATCATTTTAATTTAATCTGTGGTAAACTTTCCTAAAAAATAAAGATATACTTATGCATATTTTAATACAAACTAGAGTCCTCTAATATCTAATGCTGGGGGCTTGCTCTGATATCTCTTCTTAAGAGCTACCAAAGGGGATACAAAAGAGAAGGAGGAAACTTGAAACAGATCACTCCTTCTCATTGGCAGTGGTCAGAGGTTTAAGGTTACCCAAGGCTTTCTTGATATTGATAAACCTGTCAGATCTACTCATCTCTCAATTATTTAGGACCTGATTATCCAATTAGTGAACCATCCCTTTGGTGACTCTTCTTTCGCCTCTGATTTTTCCTCTTTGGCTATTTCCTTAAACACAGGTCCTTTTAATACTAAATGAGTTTAATGAAAAGAGAAAAGAAGCCAAAGTAGTGACATTTGGTAAATATTAGAAGTAGTGTACAGGAACCTCAGTTGTATTCCTGTGTTCTTGGATTTTCAATATTCTATGCTTTTCTATTTTCATACTACACATTCCAAATTTCTCCCCCTCCCAAAAAATGATCTTCACACAGAATGTATAAATTCTCATTTATATCAAGGAATTTATTTAACCCCTTTCAGTTCTTTTACTCATAATATTTTACCCAGAAAATATCCATCATTTTTGTTGGAGGCAGCAGTTATCAATGCCATTCTAAAACAGAATCAAAATGGTCTTTTAAAATTCAGGTTAACCCTTTATGTGCAAAGGATCTTTAAGCTAGAACAAGATACATCATGTGGAACCTGGGTACCAAATGTAAGCAAACACAACCTTTATTGAACAAAACATGTAACTATAACATTTGAGAATGTTTATATACTCTTCAAAGTATTTTCATGCAATTATCTCTCCTCAACCCTCATGAAAATCTTTTTTGTTTTGTTTTGTTTTTTGTACTACTGGGGATTGAACCCAGGGGCATTCTATCTCCAAGCTACACATCCAGCCCTTTTTATTTTTATTTTTTTATTTAGAAACAAGGTCTTGCTAGGTTGCCGAGAGTCTCACTAAGTTGTTGAGGCTGGTCTTGAGCCTGTGATCCTCCTGTCTCAGCTTCCCAGCTACTGGGATTACAGGCATGAGCCACCACGCCCAACTCTCATGAAAATCTTATGATGGATAAGGGAAGTATGATTGGAAGATATTAAATCAGTTCTATAGTTTCATATAACCAGGAGTTATCAGAGTCCAGCCTCACCTCCAGGTCTTCTCAGTTAACATATCTACATAGAGTTAACAGTAAAGAACAGAAGAGCTTATGTCATATACAAACTGGGGAGGGGGGCAAGACAACAGAGTTTAGTAAATATCCTGTTCTGTTCTGCATAGCTTTTATTTACCATTACCCCTGACCCCAACTCTCTGACAGTGGGATTCCCTCCTTGATGTGCCCACAGGAGCTTGGCACAAGAAATATTAAACTCCCTGTGCTCTGAATGATGTATATGAAATTCTGTAAATATATATTTTCTCAAATAAATTTAATAATGCATCTTAGTAAATATTTGTGGCATTTGGAGGTCTGTCATATTCATTGGCACTTAAGTGAATTTTTTTTTTATTATTGTTGGAACCTAATTGCCATGTCCAACAATATTTCCATAAGAAATGTGCATTTGTTCTCAGTAGCCAATCCAAACTTGAACATTGATTCATTGGATCATTGGTTAGAAACTACATATTTACAAGTAGAGAGTGGAATATGGTTTAGACCCACCGGGGGAAAAAAGACAAGTCAGTTTTGTTGATTTGGTTTTAATTTTCCAAAGATGGAAAAATTTCCCCTACCTCAATTTAATCTTCAAAAGCTGGGAAATTTCCCTATATCTCAGTTGCATTTCTCAGCTAAAAATCATCATTTCTTGTAACCAGATTTTGCATCCTTCATCTTAAGTAAAACCATATAAATAGCAATTAGTAGGAAAGTATCCATGTACTTAAAACAATCACATTTGCATTAACTGTTTGACAAAACTCTTTGCAATTTAAGCACTCTGAAAGCCTCCCTGATAACCCTGGGAATAAAATATACTAAATCATGAAGTTTGGGATGGGGAGAAAGAGATGCAACTGCAGAAAAGTGGAATTTAAACATTTTTTAATGTACATGACCATTGTCTTACTCTGGATATTTGGTATCTTCTTTTAAATACAAACCAAAGTTAGAAACAATATTGGGATATGTTTTATGCCTTAATGAAAGAAACTTCTTCCAAATACACTGCAGCTTTATAGACTTGCCAAGGTAGGTACACAATGCAGCATTTCATTGTGAAACTTCAGGATAGATCTGACTGGAAACATTCAGTCAATCATTCCAGCTTCTTTCCACAATCCCCTTGTCAAAGCCCTTTGATATAATGTGTATAATGTACAATATAATATAATACGTATTTAAGGAATAAAGATGCATTAATAATTGTCTAAATATAATCCAATTAGAAAAGTAAGTCTGTTTCTCAGAATTATCAAACTCAGTTAAAAAGCCAAATACAAAAGTTTTGGTATCAATTACTCTCTTCCATTATCTGTGTCACGTCTTTCTTCTGATCACATGAAGGATGACAGAAGAGCATGATGTGCTGATCTCATTCCTTTTCTCAAGAAATTCTGATTATGGATTACTCCTCTATGTTGGTGACTTGCAACATGGCTTAAAGCACAATAGTTACTAAGCCCAAAATGCTGAAATTATTTTTCCAAAATTATTTGGAAAAACACACAAACTAAAATAAAAGAAAGTCTTTAAAGACGTGCGCGCACACATGCGCACACGTGTGTGTGTGTGTGTGTGTGTGTGTGTGTGTGTGTGTGTGTGTTATTAGGGATTGAACCCAGGGGCATTCTACCTCCAAGCTACACCCCCAGCCACTTTTTTTTTTTTGAAACAGGGTCTCACTAGGTGATGAGAGTCTCGCTACATTGCTGAGGCTGTCCTAGAGCCTGCAATCCTCCTATCTCAGCTCTACTAAGTACTGGAATTACAGGCATGTACCACCATGCCCAGCTCCTTAAATATTTTTAAAAGCATTACTCTGAGTAATAGCTATGAATTATATAAATTAAAAATGACTAAAAGGTGTGTTTGGTATATAATTTTTTAAAGATGGCCTTTTTTCTCCTAAGATTTGAATAGCCAAGTATTGAAAGACTAACATTTCACTTACAAATGTAACAATTCACAGGAGAATAAACTGTGGGAACAACTTTTCTGTCAAATGCTCACAAAGCAATGTCCAAAGGTATGGGACATAACATGCTTCACATACATGGAACACACATAGACTATGAGATTAAGCAATTTTCAGTATAATATTATTATATATAATAGAGAACCAGAAACCAGGTCAGTGATCAATATGGGAGCTTGAGAACAGTTCATACTTTTCTGAGTGCTGAGACTATGTCTAAATGAGTAAAAATTCAAAAAAATAGTCACAACAATAATAACAAACACTGACATGATTTATTGATTTGGTTCCCATGTGCTAGGGACTATGCTCAAACAGGTTACTTCATTGAATTCACCCTATGATTAAGACATTATTTTCACTTTACAAATACGGAGATTTTTTCTCAGAGTGCTTAAAGGACATTTTCAAAGTTTCGGCCACAAAATCCAAGTGTTTTACACTGATAAAAATTACATTCTTTGTTCTACATTACACTTTAAAATCCAGAAAAGAAGAGAAAGGTCTTATTAAAAAAGACATTGTTTAGCTCCTCCAGTAAATAGTAAAAAACAAATGTGTCTGAAATACATTGACGAGGTCCATTTTCCTTTAGCTTTTAAAGAAAACAAAATAACTGTATCCCCCAAAATCATAAAACAACCATGCTTCCAATCTATAACCTATAAATATCACTCCTACATGTTCCCCAAACATATTCTATTTATGATTTCAGCATTTATCCTAGCCTTGAAAATGCTCATGATAGAGACACTACTGTGGCAATGGTCATATCACCTACAATGGCAAAGCTATCAGTACTAGCCGAATGTGAGAACGGTGTTGGGGACATACTTGTCAAACCATAAAAAAAAATGAAAAACAGAAAAAAGTACACTTACACTTACTAAGGGTTGCCATATAAGTAATTACCCAAGCTATGAAGTCAAATTAAACCAGCTTCAGGTTCTTGGCCCCTATTTCACAGCAATAAGTGACAGGAACAATCCAAGAGCCTCTACTGACCACTGTGTTAGTGTTACTGCAATGCTAGCAGTTTAAGCAACTAAACTCTACTATCTCAAGTTTTCAACAAAACACAAGTTAATCATGTCCACCTAAAGTCCAAAGAGCACTCTTCATAGACGTGTCTCTGCTCCAAGCAGAAATCTTAGGATTTAAGCTCCTTCTACATTGTGCCTCACTATCTGCCATGGCCATGGCTCATGCAGAGAAAGGAAAGGAGAATGGACAAGAACGAGTGGCCAGGGTTCTGGGCCAGGCGTATGATAAAGCTCACTGGCCAAAACTCAGTCCCTTCACTTCACTTCCCAGTTTTTAGGTAGAGTTGACAAAATTATATTATGTGCCCTCGAGGGAACTTGAAAATCTTCTGCCACAGCCTTAATTTGCTTATTTGAAAATTAGGAAGAAAATCTGCTTTACAGTGTTTTTTTTTTTGTGTGTGTAGGTTAAGTCAGAAAAAATGCATGTAACAAATTTAGGAGAACCATTTCCAAATTGTAAATAGTCACTAAGGAGTTTCCAATAACAGTTGTACGCGTCTCCATTATCTTAGCAGCAAGCACAGCCAATTTCTAGGAACAGAGATTATTTTTTTTAAAAAAAGACATTCTGAGAAGATTATGTTGTCCTCTCCCATGCCGACCTGTTCCAGAGTCTACTCATCTACTCAATACAGAATACCGTGCAGACTCATTATCTACTAGATATCTGTTATCTTCATTACTAAAGATACAACAAAGGGAAAGATCTGGTCCACTGTCTCTGGAGCACAGTATATCAGAGAAAGTGGAACACAGATGGGAAATTAGGGACCAATAATTTAAGAAAGATGCAAAATAAAGAGCTGATAATGCGCTTACATGTTATGCATGTTATGAGCAATTAATAATAGTAAAAACAGTGGCATAAATACAGGTAGCCACGGTTTCACCTCAAATCTACTAAACTAACCTACTGGATGAAGGGACAGAAGGAATCATAGAAGAAAGGTGTGTGTGTGTGTGTGTGTGTGTGTGTGTTGTGGTGAGAGGTAAGGATAGTGCTGAAGGAAAATACAAGAAAGCATACCTGGTCCACAAGCCTTCAGTGGGTGTAGAACATGAAGGTTTAGAATAATTTGCATGATATTTTAATAAGATAGATTTTTTTCTGCAAATATGGGAAGTCATTTAAGAAGATGGAAGCAGAGAAGTTGCAGGGCAAGATTTTTGTTTGAGCAGAGAGACGAATGGATTTGGAATAAAAAAACAAACAAATAAATAAATAAATAAGTAAATAAATGGCTAACATAGACCAGAGACCATTTTGGGATCAGGTACAAGTCATCCAGTGTAAGGCCATAAAGTTCTGAGCTAGAATAAGATCATAAGAGAAGGAAGAAATGCAGATTATATTTAGAGAGTAAAATCAGCAGGGCACAGTAATTAATTGAATGGGTGAGCTGATAGAGACTAACTTAAATGCTTGGATAGATGGTGTCGCTGTTGAGGTAGATAAAAAGGGAGAGGGTTGTGAAGAGTTCACCATTTAAGTTTGAAACATCACACTTACATGTAGGAACACTCAGCAGGGAGTTGGACATGGAGGTCTGAAACAGAAAAGTAATCTATGGTAGAATTAACATTTTGAGAGTCATTACGATTTTGTTAGTAGTGAAATCTTATTACTTGCCCCAATTTGTTTTAAAAAATAGTTCTAGCACTTACTTGGTAGAAAAGTGGTGTGATAAATGTAGGAAGTCTATAATCAGTCATGTCAAAGTCTTCAAATAGTAGAAATAAGGAGTGGAAACCAAGACTCTTCAGAAATGTTTTCTACATCAACACCAACATGGATTTAACCTGCTCTGATGTCTGTCTGCTGAAAGGGCACAGAATCAGTGATGCCTGAGCATCCCCAGTAGCAAGGAGCATCTCTGGTGCCTGACTCTTAATTCCTAAATAACGTTGTCCAGTTAAAAACAAAGGGGAAACTGCAGATTCAAGGACTGGGGAAGGGAAAATACATGACTATACTGGAGCACCAGGCAGTGCCAAAAAATAAGGAAATGTTGAAAAAAAAAAAGGTAGGGACATCTGTGTCTAAAGGATACAGGAGCCAACCTAAAAGAGTTGGCTAATGCTGGACCAATCAGAGTAGCCAAATAAGTGACTATATTATTGAATTAGAACTCAATAAGTATTCACGAGTCCATAATGATGTAAACAAATGAATAAATGAATGCATGAATGAAAGGTTCAAATTTTCCTTACGGAAGAATTTCAAATAATAAATGTGGGAGAAATGAGGGGAACAGAAAAATCACCACTAGAAAAAGACATTAATATTTGGTAGCTAAGCTCCCCTGAAGAATGGTAAAATAAGTGGACCAAACTCTAAGTATCAACTGGATTTGCAAAGCCTAAAAGTTTCTTTCTCAAAATACTTGTTAGAGTGGTGATTTTTTTTTTTTTTTTTTTTTTTTTTGCAGTACCGGGCGTTCTACCTCCGCGCTACACCCCCGGCCTTATTTTTTGAAACCGGGTTTCACGAAGTTGCGGAGGGCCTCACTAGGTAGAGAGAGAGAGAGAGAGAGAGAGAGACAGGGGGAGAGAGAGAGAGCTGAGGCTGGCCGTGAACCCAGATCCTCCGGTCTCCGCCTCCCAAAGTACTGGGATTACAAGCGTGCGCCACCACGCCCGGCTGTGATTTTAACTTATGTTCACAAATTCTTTGATGCTCCTCTCTGTAGGTGGCAGACATTCATTTCTTTCCCCTAGAATATGGGTTGTATTAGTGACTTGCTTCTAGTGACTAGAGAATGGAAAAAGAAAAAATAGTTATTTTACCTCAAAGAAACCTGGCAAAAACTTTCTTAATCAAGTGATCGAGTTTAACATCACCACTGATAAGTCATGCTGATGCTAATGGGAAGAGCATGTCCCCTTAATAGCATTCTTCCTTAAAAAAAAAAACCATAAGCCGGGCGTGGTGGCGCATGTTTGTAATCCCAGTACTTTGGGAGGCGGAGATCCGGGTTCGAGGCCAGCCTCAGCTCTCTCTCTCTCCCCCTGTCTCTCTCTCTCTCTACCTAGTGAGGCCTTCCGCAACTTCGTGAAACCCGGTTTCAAAATAAACTATAAAAAAAATAAGGCCGGGGGTGTAGCGCGGAGATAGAACACCCCTGGGTTCTGCAAAAAAAAAAACCATAACTCATGTCTAATCATGAGAAAACATCAGGGAAGAGCAAATTCTACAAAGTATCTGAGGAGTGTTATTCACTGTCAAGGTCACACACACAAAAAAACAAAAAGCAAAACAACGACAACAAAAAAAACAAAGAAAGGACAAGGAACGTCATCTCTCCATAAAAATGTTTGATGATTAAGTACAGAATTTAATATTACAACAGGAGAAAGACATTAGTGGAAAAATATTAATAACAGTTAATAACATCATACCCATGTATCATATTGCCAAAACTAATTTCTTAGTTTTGATAAATGTACCATGTTTATGTAAGATGATAACATTTGGAGAAGCTGTGTGAAAATCATATAAGCACTTGATATCCTCTTTTAAAACTCTCTGTGAATCCAATATTATTTCAAAATAAAGGGTTTTTTATTACTCTCCTGCTGGTATCAGAAGACAAATATAGAAAGTATTCAAGAACTAAGCTATAAGAGGAAATTTATATATTCTGATTACTATATCAAGACCAGTTCTCTGTTATGTAAATTAGTTTGGCAGCCAACAAGGAGAGAAGATCAGAAACATAAATAAGAACAAAAGACTACTGAGCAAATTTCATCAAAATTCCAATAGCCCACCCCTCATGTTTGAGCAGAGTGAGATAAAATCACTATTTCATGCAAACTTTCTCGCCATAGCTTTGTTCCCTCACAGGGATCCTTGTAGTTTCCTTATATAGCAAATCTTCCACACCTCATCTAACAGAGGAAAAAAAGCAGCATAATCAACTATTCATTCAACCTGTTATTTATTGATCATCTCTTATGTGTCTGGCATCATCCTAGGTGGTTGGGATAAATCAATTCTAGCTATAGTTGAAAGAAACAATACACAGAACCTAACCCAATCTCTTGACTATCAGATGATATAAACTCTATATTCTGAGAGTTTACATGACTTATGTTAATGACTCAAGGAGACTAGAAATGTGTCTCTTTTTCAATAATTCTCTTCTCAACCCAAACAATGATTCTGGATCAAGGCTAGACACTAGGAGAATTATAAAATGTGCCTGTTTCCTTTGTAATAAGGAAATACTTCTCTAGCCTCAAAGGGTGATATGAGTTCATGGTAATGATTTAGTTAAAGAGCTCTTGCTTCTAGCAACCTTTATTCCAAGAACTTGAAACTCAAACTGTTTAATCTTCAGAAAATCCTTGTTAGATAAGTCTCATAGTTGTTCTACTTCTTTTTCCCCCAGACAGTGGAAAGTCAGGCGTCGGAAGGTTAAATGCTTTTCTGAGCTCATTTAATAAGATAGTGACATAGCTGAAAATAGAAGTCTCCAGATTCCTCACGTTTGCCTTATTTCACCTCATGTTATCACACTGAATTGAGTTCTATTTTTCTGTAGTATTCTCGCTACCAAGTAAAGTTGTCCTGAATCACTGTAGGGCATGGGGGCCAAAGAGTCTAATAGAGCAGAATTATATATGTATGAAACCCAAACAGTTTACTTTCAGAGGCCATTTCCTCTGATCCTACAATGGCCAAGATTCTTAGTTTCTCTGAGCCTGTTTCCTTATCTGTAAAAGGAGTAAATAATCCATATGCTGATAGTTATTATGTGGATTATTTGCCATCATGCCTGTGAAATGTTAGGATAACATCAGTACATGCTTGATTAAGTTTTCCCTCTATTTCCTCAACATTATTAGCATTATAAATCAAATTTAGAATATGAGATAATTGCGAAGTTATTTGTAGAACTAGGTCTGCATGACTACTGGAAGAAGAGAGTTAAAAGTTTGATAATGTTTTATGGAAATATTTTCAATATCACATAAGTGCAGACCTTGGGCCCACAAAAAATAATGAATCTAACAATTTTGATCTTTGATTTGGTGTAGAGGAGTCAAATTACATTATTTGGGACAATATGAGAGGATTTTCATATGAACAATTTAGTCTACTATAAGCATTCGAATATTTGAGTAACCTGAGCAGGAAAAACATATGCTTTGCCTATTGAAATTCACTAATTAGAAACAATTGTAAAACACCAATGTAATATTTTGTGTGTGTGTGTGGTACTGGGGATTGAACCCAGAGGCATTCTAACTTCGAGCTATAACCCCCAGACTGATTTTATTTCTTATTTTGAAACAGGGTCTCACTAGATTGATGAGAGTCTCACTACTTGATGAGGCTGTCCTTGAACCTGCAATCCTCTTGTCTCAGCCTCCCAAGTACAGGGATTACAGGCGTGCACCACCACGCCTGGCCAATGGAATATTTTTAATTATTTCTATTTCTTTTAGTATATGGGACAAAATATTCTAGAATAATTATATTCATATTGATGTCATGTTATTCTTAACATACATATTCAGTAGCACTAATAAGCTTTGCTCATAGATATGTTAAACATTCCCTTTCAATTTTAAAACAACTAATTTACTTGGAAATATAGTTTTTCATATGTAATGAAGGGAAATATTAAAGTGAGTTATCATGAGCTGGGTATGGTGGTGTATGTCTGTAATCCCAGTACTTGGAAGACTGAAATAGGAGGATCACAGGTTTGAGGCCAGCCTCGGCAACTTAGCAAGACACTCAGCAGCTTAGAAATACTCTGTTTCAATATAAAAAAAAATAGGGCTGTGGATGTGTGTAGCTCAGAGGTAGAACGTTCCTGAGTTCTATCCCCAGTACCACCACCAAAAAAAAAATTATCATTTATCATGGGCTAATGGTGTAGCTCAGTGGTAGAGAACTTGCCTGGCATGACCAAGGCCCTGGGTTCAATCCCCAACACACACACACACACACACGCACACACACACACACACACACACACGTTTATCATAAATTCTAAAACCTTCCAATCATTGTTTAGTTCAGTTGCATCTCCTTTTAAAACAAATTGTTTGACTTGATTTTGAATAGATTATAAATTTCTAAAGAAGAAGAAAAGAAAATACCTAAGCAACAAATAAAAGCCATATGAAATGACTTTTTTAAAAAAAAGATTTTTCATTGAGTGTTATGGGTCAGTCTGTGGGCGGAATGGAATGGGTGCTTCAAAAACTATTGGTCATCATGATGAAAGATGAAAGGTGCTAATCATCCTCTATAATTTCAGAATTCACCATTAAAATCTAGCCGTGTCCATATTTAGGCACTCATAATTTCCTAATTTTAAAAAATGCACCTGTGGCAGAATTTTTTCTCTAAAAGGACATAGCCAGCTGGAGAGAGAGACAATTAAGCCTGATTGGATGACTCAGCAATAAAAATAGGAAGCTAGCTGCATGAGAAAGGATGAGCTACAAAGAAACAGACTGTCAGGAAGAGGGTTCTTTGAAAGAAAGAACAAGAAACAAACAGAAGTCCATTAATATGAACGGGAGACTGAGGTTAAACTTTTCTGCTAATGGCAAATTCATTCCTGAGATGAAAAGAGTAGAGAAAAAAATTTATTCATAGCCAAATTGTATATAAGATTATATAGCTGCCGACATCTGTTGATATCTATTATGTTTTTAATTGGTATCAATATAGCAATTTGATATCAAAGCAAGAGTGTGGCATTATCAAAGGACACCAAGGTCTTTCTTCCATTGGGTGGCAGAGCTCTGCTCCTTCCTGCATCAGGAACTAGTGTTTTATACTTTTGCAGGAACTATCTCCTCTCTCTGCTTTTTGCTAACTCCTCTCATCAATCAAAACTTCATGACTATAGCTAGGTTTATCCTTCAGATTGGGTCAGTCTCCTGTCATAATATGCCACTTTTCAAACACAGCCCCCTCCTTCTTGAACACACAGTCTAAGAACATATGCATTTAATTTTAATATATTTTTGACTCATAATAATTGTGTCTTTCTTATGCTAAATTGTAGGATCCATAAGAGGAGAACTGTATCTGTGTCCTTGACCCTGAACATGCACTTAGTAAATAATCATTGCTGAATGAATGACTCTGGATAGAGAATAATGAGGTTTAGGTTCAGTCCTGCCTGCCACTAATCTTTTTTATTTATTTATTTATTTTTTTTTGCGGTACTGGGCGTTCTGGCCATATTTTTTATACTTTATTTTGAAACTGGGTCTCACGAAGTTGCGGAGGGCCTCACTAAGGAGAGAGAGAGAGAGAGAGAGAGAGAAAGAGAGAGAGCTGAGGCTGGCTGCGAACCTGGATCCTCCGGTCTCCACCTCCCAAAGTACTGGGATTACAAGCGTGCGCCACCACGCCCGGCACACTAATCTGTTTCATGATTTTTTTTTTTTTTTTTTTTTTT